>APFE031386107.1:245871-256432 GCA_000404065.3 Pinus taeda
AATGGAGTTGCAGAAAGAATGAACAAGACATTGATGGAAAGGGCAAGAAGCATGCTCAATGGTGCCAGGTTAGGACAGGAATTCTGGGCAGAGGCAGTGGAGACAACATGTTACCTGGTCAATAGATCACCTTCATCAGCATTAGAGGATAAGACTCCACAAGGGGTATGGACTGGTAAGAAACCCTCTCTTTCACATCTAAGGGTATTTGGATGTGATGCATATGTACATGTTCCAAAGGAGAAACGAACCAAGTTGGATAGGAAATCTGAAAAGTGCATCTTTATTGGGTATAAGGATGGTTTAATGGGTTATATGCTTTGGAACCCAGCAATAAGGAAGGTTGTGTACAGTGGAGATGTGGTGTTCAGAGAGGTTAAATATGTTATTAAACATGAAGTCCAACCAAAGGAACCTAAGAAGATAGAGTTTGTGCTAAAGGAGGAAGAATTAGACCCTACAATAGAGGAGGAATCAGAAGATGAAGAGCCACAAACTCTGGGTGTAAGAAGATTAGTTCGAGAAAGAAGGTAGCCAAAAAGGTATAATCCATCTGCTTTCTGTTCAAATTTTTCTTTATCTATTACTAATGATGATCCTAGAACTGTGAAGGAAGTAGTAGATTCAAAGGATGGAAAACTCTGGAAAGAGGCCATGGTTGATGAAATGGCATCATTGGATAAAAATGAGGCTTGGGATCTGGTGGAGTTTTCAGCTGGAAGGAAACCCATTGGAAGAAAATGGGTATTTAAGAAGAAGATGAATGCAGAAGGCAAGGTGGAGAAATACCAAGCTTGGTTGGTAGCAAAAGGTTATTCCTGGGTGCCGAGAATTGATTTTGGCGATAATTTTTCTCCTGTTGCCAAGGTAACTTCTATTAGATTACTTTTATCTGTTGTTGTTGCTTTTGATTTGAGGTAGAACAGATGGATGTGAAGACAACATTTCTTCACGGGGATCTGGAAGAGGAGATCTACATGAAGCAACCTGAAGGCTTTGCGGTGAAGGGTTAAAAAGAACTGGTATGCTAGTTAAAGAAGTCTCTGTATGAGTTAAAACAGTCACCAAGGATGTCGTATCAGAAATTTGATACATTTATACAAGGACTTGGCTTCACCAGAAGCAAAGCAGATCACTGTGTATGTTTTAAATTAATTGGTGACTATGTTATTTATCTGGTCTGGTATGTGCATGATATGTTGCTGGTTGGAAATGAAAAAGAAATTATCTAGGATTTGAAGACCCAATTGTCCTCCAAATTTGACATGAAAGATCTTGGTGCTGCAAACTATATTTTGGGCATGGAAATTAAAAGAGATTGGGCAAAGAGGAAGCTCTGGTTAAACTAGAGGAAGTATGTCAAAACAATACTGCAAAGGTTTAATATGCAGGATAGTAAACCGGTGAAGGTTCCTATTCCTATAGGTGTAAAGTTATCTGTTGAATAGCATTGCAAGACACAAGAAGAGGAAGAGGATATGTCCCGTGTTCCATATGCAACTGTAGTCAGTAGCCTGATGTATGCAATGGTCTGTACTAGACCAGACATTACACATGGAGTGGGAGTATTAAGCAGGTTTATGTCAAAACCAAGGAAGGAGCATTGGACAATAGTGAAGTGGGTTTTCAAGTATTTGTGTGGCACTAGTGATTATGGTTTGTGCTACCAAGGAAGACAAGGATTGGACGGGGTTTTGGATATCCAAGGCTTTGTTGATGCAGACTGTGCTGGAGATTTGGATCAGAGAAGATCTACAAGTGGGTATGTGTTTAACCTATTTGGAGGTCTAGTCAATTGGATGAGTAAGAAACAATTTGTACTAGCACTATCAACTATAGAGGCAGAATACATGGAAGCCACTCATGCAAGAAAGGAAGTAGTTTGGTTGCAGATTGTGTTCAAGTATGGGGTTAGTACAGAGAGCTATAAGGATAGACTGTGACAGCCAAAGTGCAATTTTCTTGGCAAAGAACCATGCATATCATTCAAAGACAAAGCACATTGATGTTCAGTATCTCTTTGTGAGGGATATGATAGAAGACGAAAAGGTGTTGCTGGTAAAGGTGGACACTTTGAACAATACTGCAGATGCATTGAAAAAATCTGTGAGCTCTGAGAATTTCTCTTGGTGTAGAGACAAAATGGGTGTTGCAGGGCTGGATAATTGACTAAACCCTCTTGTGGCCCCCTGTGGAAAGAAAAAAACAAGTGGGAGAATGTTGGGTTGTGTTATATTCTTTCGGTGACTAGCCCACGTAGTTAACCAGGCAGTTAGAGCAGGACGAAGCCCCCCTTCGTTGCGTCAATTGCGTAGCGGGGGGGTCACAGGGGGTTTGAGGGGTACAAGTAACCTCCACTCTATGGGGTCCGAGGCAATGCCCAGGAAAATTTTGGTTTTTGAACCTATGTTAGGTTGAGTGGACCCACCTATGGTTTTGTGCATGATTTTTGCACATGCTTTTGGATGCGATGGTTTTCGGTCCATGGTTTTGGACACGATGGTTTTTGGTCCATGGTATTGGATTCTTCGGCATGTATAAATATGTATTGTAACATTGAAAGGAACATAATGAAAAATCAAGTTGGTAGTCCCGGTTTTGGGATCCAAGCGAAAATATCTGTGTATATGTGTTTTATGTGTTATGCTCTCACATTGTTTATTTTATGTGTTTTAGAATTCGTAGGCAGGTAATTTCTGTACAGGGTTAAAACCTACAAATTCAAGGACAAATTAAGATTGGAATATACCGAATGCTATTTTTAGCATTTCTTGTTGCTATTCTCAACACTCCCTCTCAACAAGAAACGAATTCAACTCGATCTTGATCCTGAACCTTTGGAATGTTTTGCATGAAACACTTCTCCCTAGTGTTGTTACTCTAGCAACTCCAGAAACAAAATAAAAAAACATCCAACTTGAATCAGTACAATGCATCTGTCATCAAAGTCTCTGACTGCTATTGCCTTTATCAACTGAAAACTCTGCACTTTTGTTGACTCTGCCTTTCTGCACCGTTTTCAATCCTTCTCTATGCTCTTCAGTATCTGACTGCTCTAGCCTCTCACTTTGATCTCTAACTGCATCAATCCCACTGATTCCTCCTACTTCTATGTACTTTGGGCTCCCATAGCAAGGTATGATCCATGAGATAAAACCTCTCAATGGACCTTGCCCAATTTCAGCCTTCATGGGACTATCACTTCACATTGCCC
Organism: Pinus taeda; assembly: GCA_000404065.3. Classification (NCBI taxonomy): domain Eukaryota; kingdom Viridiplantae; phylum Streptophyta; class Pinopsida; order Pinales; family Pinaceae; genus Pinus; species Pinus taeda. The sequence goes on from APFE031386107.1 coordinate 249,086, forward strand.
CAGCTCACACCTAGAGGTATGGCTGCATGTGATCCCTCTACTGACTCTAATTGTGGCTCCTCCACAATTTTCTAAGACTTCTTCTGGGACTACATGTTGAGAGGTAATTTACTCTCCTTCTCAACCACCAAGTCTCTAACATTTGCCTTGCTCCTTAAGGCTTTTCATGCATCTTGAACCTCAAGAGCATACAAGTGCTGTACCCGTGAACCGATCTGTTTCACATGTCTCGTGGTGATGTGTCTGAGGAAAACCTTTCCCTTACTGAAGACAACATCATAGCCTTTGTCCTCCAACATCGTGATCGATACCAAGTTCTTCTTTAGTCCAGGCACATACTTCACATCTGTCAAGGTGATAAGAGCTCCATGCTCCCTCTAAAAAGAAACCGTGCCCATTCCTGAAACACTATACCTTTCATCGTCACCCATCTCTATGCATGTCTTGAGGTCTTTCTCCTCCTAGGTACTGAATAAAATTTTATCGAAAATCATGTGGAATGAGACTCCACTATCAAAAAACCAACCACAACCCATCATCGAAGACACCATGCATGCGATGAGGGTGAAGTCCATTTCAAACTTAGAGGCCAATGTCTCACCTTCATATCCTTTTAAGGATTCCTTCTTGGACTTCTTCGATGGGAAATCAGTCGCATAATGATGCATCTCGTGACAATTAAAGGATCTCACTTTAGATTTTTCACCCTTCTTCCCTCCATGAGAAGAATTCGATTTGGGATGAGAATCATTCTCCTTCCCTTTCCTTACCTTACTCGCTAAGGCCATATTTTATTCATCCTCCTTGGATGAAGAACCATCTCGTGTGCTCCTCCTGGTCGCCTCCTGCATGAGATCTAACCAGAGTGGTTCCCAATCTAGTAGCTTCTCCCTTCCATTCATAGAGTCTTGGTAGCTATGCCAACTCTTTGGAAGGCCAAGGAGAGCGAGGCTCACCATATCATCATCGGAAGTAGTTATTCCCACACTTCCAAGCTCATCTCTAAAGGTGATGAGCTTGTTTAGATATGTGGAAATAGTATCACTGTTCTCCATCTTGATTCTTTAAAGCTTATCCTTGAGCGCCAATTTCCTCTAGTCACTATTGTTCTGATATAGGTCCTTCAATGTCTTCCACATTGAAAACAGAGTTTCCTTCCCATGGAGACTCGAGACAATATGGTCTCGAACTCCCTCAAGGACGATCTTTCTCGCCCTCGCCACACACTTCTTCCATTCAGCCAACTCTTGCGCATTAGTTGAACCTGGCTTTGGGATTTCTTGATTAATGAAATCCTTCAAACCATTGTCTTCTAATATATCTTCCATGTGATTTTCCATGCTATGTAATTTGAGTTGTCATCCAAGGCATACTCGAGTCTCAAGCCATAGAACACCATTGACCAACCTAAAGTATGAGATGAATTCAATTTGTACCTTCAATCCCGAACTTCAAACTTCAAACTTTGAATTTCCCTTCTCAGTATACTGTTCACAACTCCAATAAACTTTTCTCTGATACCATGTAGAAATTCTCACTGTAGATTAACCTAATTATGCAATATAACTAAAGAAAAATACTTAATCTACTTCTACAATCAAACTTGCAAAAGCTTAATAGGTTTGAGTTGAATCAGAGTTGAACACATATAACCAGAAGAAGAAGAATCAATGCACATGAAACACAGAAAATACTCAGGGGAAAGCCTCAGCTAAAAACCCCACTATCTGTATTATCATACAAGGTGGAAATACATCAAAATTACACAAAGCCTTAGCTCTCACAACTAGCCAGTTCTTAGTGCAATCCTCTTGGATGCTCACAGGGAAACAAGGCTTCTCACAAACCTTCTCCTCGGCCCTCTAAGCCTCCTATTTCCTTGCGTAGTTTTCCCTGGGTGATCCAGCTGTTACCCAATGTAACACTGATCTCACATACTATTAGAACTGCGCAATCCTCAAGGAACTTTATTCCTTCTGCATGGATGAGTTTCCTTTATAGGAAAATTTCTCCAACTGATAATACAATGTCCCTGTCTTTAATATCAACTGGGTCTTTGTCTGAACTGACATGCATGAGTTATTTATGAGAGAATCCTCAGTTATCTGAAGTACACTAGTTGCATGCATGCATGCATTAGATGACTGAACTCACAATTAGTTCCTCAAACTATTTGGAACTAATTTAACTAGACTTCACTCAGTTAACAAAGCTAACTAATTACAACTCAAATACAACTCATCCTTATCTCCTTAAATAAGGGATAATCTCCTTAATTTAAGGGATAACTGTTGCATGACTTCACAAAGATTTCTAGCTTGAATTTCTCCTACTAATTAACTTGAGATGAATTAATTAATTATTTTTCAAGCAGCTGGTGAGACTAAATTCGAACTTTAATTCTCAATTTTATTTCAAGGACAAATAAAATTGGAATATACTGAATGCTATTTTAGCATTTCTATTTTTAAAATTTCTTGTTGCTATTCTCAACACTCCCTCTCAACAAGAAGGAATTCAACTCAATCTCGATCCTAAACCTTTGCAATGTTCTTCATGCAACACTTCTCCCTAGTGTTGTTGCTCTAGCAACTCCAAAAACAAAAAAATGCATCTAACCTGAATTAGTATGATGCATCTGTCATCAAAGTCTCTAATTGCTATTGCCTCTGTCATATGAAAACTCTACGCTTTTGTTGACTCTACCTTTCTTCACTGTTTTCAATCCTTCTTTGCACTCTTCAGTATCTGACTGCTCTAGTCTCTATCACTTTGATCTCTAACTACATCAATCCCACTGATTCCTCCCACTACTATGTACTTTGGGCTCCTGTAGCAAGGTATGATCCATGAGATAAAACCTCTCAATGGACCCTACCCAATTTCAACCTTCATGGGACTATCACTTCACATTGCCCCAACTCACACCTGGAGGTATGGCTGGATGTGATCCCTCTGCTGACTCTAATTGTGGCTCCTCCACAATTGTCTGAGACTTCTTATGGGACTACACATTGAGAGGTAATTTACTCTCCCTCTCAACCACCATGTCTCTAACATTTTCCTTGCTCCTCAAGGCTTTACATGCATATTGAACCTCAAGAGCATACAGGTTTTGTACCCATGAACCATTCTGTTTCACTTGTCCTGTGGTGATGTGTCTAAGTAAAACCTTTCCCTTACTAAAGACAACATTGTAGCCTTTGTCCTCCAACATCGCAATCGATACCAAGTTCTTCTTCAGTCTAGGCACATAGTTCACATCTGTCAAGGTGATAAGAGCTCCATGCTCCCTCTGAAAAGCAGTCGTTCCCACTCCTGAAACACTATACCTTTCATTTTCACCCATATCTATGAGCATCTTGAGGTCTTTCTCCTCCAAGGTACTGAATAAAATTTTATCGCCGATCATGTGGAATGAGGCTCCACTGTCAAGAAACCAACCACAACCCATCATCGAAGACACCATGCATGCGATGAGGGTGAAGTCCATTTTGAACTGAGAGGCCAATGCCTCAACTTCAGATCCTTTCGAGGATCCCTTCTTAGACTTCTTCAATGGGCAATTAGTCACATAATGACCCATATCGTGACAATTAAAGGATCTCACTTTAGATTTGTCACCCTTCTTCCCTCCATGAGAAGAATTTGATTTGGGATGAGAATCCTTCTTCTTCCCTTTCCTTGCCTTACTTGCTAAGGCTATATTTTCTTCACCCTCCTTGGATGAAGAAACATCTCGTGTACTCCTCCTGATCTCCTATTGCATTAGATCCGACCATAGTCATTCCCAATCTAGCAGTTTCTCCCTTCCATTCACAGAGTCCTGGTAGCTATACCAGCTCTTTGGAAGGCCAAGGAGAGTGAGGCTCACCATATTATCATCGGCAGTAGTTATTCCCACACTTCCATGTTCATCTCTACAGGTGGTGAGCTTGTTTAGATATGTGGAAATAGTATCACCATTCTCCATCTTGATTCTTCGAAGCATATCCTTGAGCGCCAATTTACTCTGGTCATTATTGTTCTGATATAGGTCCTTCAATGTCTTCCACATTGAAAATGGAGTCTCCTTCCCATGGAGACTCGAGACAATATGGTCTCGAACTCCCTCAAGGATGATTCGTCCCGCCCTCATCACACACTTCTTCCATTTAGCCAACTTTTGTGCATTAGTTGAAACTGGCTTTGGGATTTCTTGATCAATGAAATCCTTCAAACCATTGTCCTCTAATACAACTTCCATGCAATCTTTCCATGCTATGTGATTCGAGTTTCCATCCAAGGCATACTCGAGTCTCAAGCCATAGAACCCCATTGACCAACTTGAAGTATGAGATGAATTTGATTTGTACCTTCAAACCCGAACTTCAAACTTCAAACTTCCAATTCCCTTCTTAGTATACTGTTCACAGCTCCGATGAACTTTTCTCTGATACCATGTAGAAATTCTCACTGTATATTAACCTGATTATGCAATATAACTAAAGAAAAATACTTAATGTACCTCTATAATCAAACTTTTGGAAGCTTAATATATTTGAGCTGAATCAGAGCTGAACACATATAACTAGAATAAGAATAATCAATGCACATGAAACACATAAAATACTCAGGGGAAAGCCTCAACTAAAAACCCCACTATCTGTATTATCATACAAGGTGGAAATACAACAGAATTACACAAAGCGTTAGCTCTCACAACTAGCCAGCTCTCAATACAATCCTCCAGGATGCTCATAAGCAAACAAGGCTTCTCACAAACCTTCTCCTCAACCCTCCAAGCCTCCTATTCTCTTGCGCAGTTTTCCCTGGGTGATCCAGCTATTACCCAGTGTAACATTGATCTCACACACTGTCAAAACTGCACAATCCTCAAGGAACCTTATTCCTTCTGCATGGATGAGTTTCTTTTATAGGACAATTCCTCCAACTAATAGTACAATGTCCCTGTCTTTAATCTCAACTGGGTCTTTGTCTGAACTGAGATGCATGATTTATTTATGAGAGAATCCTCAATTATCTGGAGTACACTAGTTTCATGCATGCATGCATTAACTAGCTGAACTCACAATTAGTTCCTCAAACTGTTTGGAACTAATTTAACTGGACTTAACTCAGTTAACTAAGATAACTAATTACAACTCAAATACAACTCATCCTTATCTCCTTAACTAAGGGATAATCTCCTTAATTTAAGGGATAACTGTTGCATGACTTCACAAAGACTTCTAGCTTGAATTTCTCCAACTAATTCAATCAAGATGAATTAATTAATTATTTTTCAAGCAGCTAGTGAAACTAAATTCGAATTTTAATTCTCAATTTTAATTCAAGGACAAATTAAAATTGGAATATACTAAATGCTATTTTCAGCATTTCTATTTTTAGCATTTCTTGTTGCTATTATCAACATCCTTATCTACACACAAGTTGATGTCTTCGTGGGTAGGCAAGTCCATAGACACTTGATCGACTGCATCCCCAAGTGTGCTCTGAATAATGTCTTTGTCTCTGCTCTCCTAGAAACCATTGTACCTATACTGTTGAGAGGTAGATGAACACCTGTGATACTTAGAGACATGGAAACACTCATGGAAAGAAATATGTCATTTGAAAACCAAAATGAACATGAGAATTGACTTGAAACATACCTAGGTGAATGATCATGAAGGTTGCATAATTTTGGCTAGGAGGTCGAGAGACCGACTGCCAAGACTGCACAAGGCATAGTCTGGGCTGCTGGGAGACTGATTAACTGCTAGAACTACACAATGCATAGTCTGGTCTGATTGCTGACTACTGGGATTGCACAATGCACAATTCTAGCTGGGAAAGACTGTTGGCCTAAGGATAGATTTGCGCAATTTCTTGGGCCAAGCAGCCACAGTCCTCTAGAAATGCGTAAAACAGTCCTAGAGATGAGTGTTGGGTAGGAATACGCATTTATGGAGAGCAAGGTAAGCCTTCCTTCCCCATATTGCACAATGCAACCTTGGTGGAGGTAGAGTCCAAGCCAATATTGGCTCGACTCGCCGACGTGAAACTGAAAGTAAATAAGATAGTGAATAAAAGGCGACTGTTATGAAACCAGCTTAAGAAAAGATAGAAAAGATAGATCAACGACTTAGAATTCAGCCTCTTCGAGGGGGAAACCTCCTTTACATTACATAAATGAACAATTCTTGGATGATTCAAATGGAAAAACCTCCTTTCTACATATAGGAGTCTAAGGAGTCACAATATAATCTATCCGACGTAACAATAATAATATAAAGCCACAAAATAACAATAGAGGTATTCTATGGGGCACAACAATAACAATATGGGGGCAATAGGGGCACAACAATATTAAAAGGGGTATAACTACAATAGTAATGGGGTAATCACTAGTATTATAGGGACCCAACATGCCCCTCGCCTTCAAAAAAGTTTTGTCCTCAACGCTTGAGTAGTTCTGGATACTTCTGCATAAAATTCTCATCCTCCCATGTGGAATCTTCAGCGGATAAGTTCTTCCACTTGATAAGATACTCTGAAATTGAATGATTTCGTAGTTGTCGAGTTCTTGTTTCTGTGACTGCTTCCGGTTCCAATATACTTTTTCCTTCCTCATCAAGTTCTGGCAATATTGTTTGAACTGGGAGCTTGTCGCCTATAACCTTCTTTAAACATGAAACATGGAAAACTGGGTGCAATCGAGAAGCTGCGGGAAGCTCCAATTTGTATGCCATAATACTTTGGTGATAATTTATTGTCCTTCTTAACTTGATTGAGGGACATTTGCTTATATGGTTGTAGCTATAGGAATACCCAATCACCTACATCAAACTTCTTTCACTGCGATGTTGATCTGCCTGTTGTTTCATTCTATTTTGTGCCAACACAAGGTTATCGTTTATGGGTTTAAGGACTTGTTGTTGATGTTCGATGTGATGTTCCACTGCTTGAACCTTAGAATTTTCTCTTAAATATGATGTGATGGATGGTGGCTGATACCCATAAAGTGCCATAAATGGGGTCATTTTTGTTCCTGTATGGAAGGAAGTGTTATACCACCATTCAGCTAGAGGCAACCATTTGACCCATTGTGTCTGTTTATCAGATACAAAGCAGCAAAGATATCCTTCCAAACATTTGTTTACTATCTCAGTTTGCCCATCAGATTGAGGATGATAAGATGAGCTATGAGCTAACTGAGTACCAAGACAAGAAAATAATTCTGTCCAAAAATTTCCAGTGAAAATGGGATCTCTGTCACTTACAAAATTCTTTGGGTTTCCATGTAGCTTTTGAATTGTTTCCATAAATGCAGTAGAAACTGTACTGGCTTTAAATGGATGTGAT
>APFE031386107.1:269316-287841 GCA_000404065.3 Pinus taeda
TAATTACAACTAGTTTAACCAAGTCAAACTGAACACAACTCTATCAACTCCACAATCAACTCCACCAAACTCAACTGATTGAGTTCTAACTGAAGTCATGCATGAAAAAAATCAACTAACCCACAAAGAAAATGTATTTCCTTCTGACAGCTGCATGTGCCACATCTGTAGCTCAAATTGAAGTGCTCCAAGAGAATAAGATAAAGTTTATAGTCTCAATATTATTATAAGCTAATAATATTTGACTGCTCTATAATTAGACTTGACAGTGTCACCGATGTTGTCTAAAAATAGAAGTCCATATACTTTTTCCAACTTGACCAATCATCCATAAACAACATCCTGAAACTCATAGACATGATCCATATGTCTAAAAATAGACTTTGCGCCATAAATTCCCTGCAGGCCCACTTAGTGAAGGCGACTCTTTTCACTAAGCTCCATCATCTTGTTGCAATCTCAACAATAATGTAGTAACGACGTGGTTTAAGGGGCGAGCCACCCAATGCAGACTCAAACCCCATTAATGTATCATTTCGTGTTTGAAAAGTAACTGTGATATATTATTTCAAGAGGGGCGGGGTTTGACTGCGCGACCTCCTCCCTATTAACCAGTGATTTTTACCAATCCTCCTAACCAATCACCTTGGTAAATCTCATGAAGTCCTTCTTTATAAACACAGATATTTTACCTCTATAGAGAGTTCGAGGAGGTAGAATACAATCATGCTTTTTGAGGAAGATAATTAATATTTTAATGCAGGAACCATGAATTTTGTAGGAGGGCAAACTTTTCACTTTGTCAAAAATTGACAAATTTTATATGGATTTTACACCTCTCGTTGCCACGAACACAATGGTGTTGTTCGTTTCTTCATCAGAGTTCTGCATTTTTCAATCATTTCCAGAATGCACGTGGAACCATGATTTCAGCAAAAACAGGGAGTGGAACCATGAGCCATGAAATTTTCCCGAGGTAAAATTTTGACATTTCAGAATATAGTCAAATTTACACTTGTTTTTCATGGTTTTCTATAGGGATCACAATGGTGAGATTGGATTGGCCATCTGAGTTGTAGATTTGTAGTCCATCGATGGAGCAAAATCTTTGAGGAATCCCGGGAGAATCTAAAAGATTTCTTGAGCCCGAAATTCTCAACTTCTCAGAATTCAGATTTTGAATAGTCGATTCAGTGCTACTCGATGCCACAAATCTGATGGTGTCTTTAGATTTCTTATTCTCTCATTTCTTCTTCTAGCCATTTTTCTAAGTGCCAACGCAGATGTCCACATTCATGTGTGAGCAGCCATTTTGATACGATCGATGCCTCGAGATAGATGGTCCGAGCAGCTTCAGTAGTGTAACATCCACTTCTTCAGATGACCATTGATTGTGAGGTATATGATGTGTTCATGTACTTCTTCTTTCTACATTATACTGCACAGATCCTTGATCGATGTTGATGTAAGATCTTGTTTATTACATGTTGTCATGATTCCTTGCTTGACTTGATGCAGAATTTTCTATGTGATGTACTTGTTGTCATAACTCTTCATCTTATGTTTTGATATACCTTGTTGTATTTCGTTGGGATACTCTTGTTGTCGTCATGCATGTTTTGTTTTGATATCCCTTTTGTGCCATGTTGGTGGGATGTTGATCATGCATGTTTTTGTATAATACTGATATGAGTCTTTTGATTGAGAGTTCTAGTTGTGGAACATATCTTAGAGCCACTCTCGCATGAGGGCATTTTTCCTTACATGTTCGTGACATCATCTCGTGTGTACATCACCATTATTGACAACACTTAATGCAGTGGCCTACACCATCTTAACACCAGGGCCCAGAGACGTAGTCCCTCCTAGACGAACTCCATTATCAATGCTTATGTTTTCATGTGCTGATGATTGTTATGTTCCTCTTCTTTTCCACATGCAGATGTATTCATTAATGTTCTTTTAAAAAGTAATTTTAACACATCACGAAAGTAAAAGGCCTTGGAAGGGTCATTCTTCACACCTGGACCTCGATCACCAGTTAATCTAAAATTCTCTGCAACACTCCTTTGCATGTCTTTTGTGTTTAATTTTATATTTACTTCCTATTTGTTACAATACTTTGTTTCATTTTGTTGGATGTACTTGAGAGAAGTAATACATGAAGAATTTACAACTCAAAAGCTTATGTTCTTAAATATTTTTAATATAAGGCTGGAGTGCATAACAGGGACTTCCTGAAGGTCAACTTTGGTATGAGGTTTGAGGGACTATTAAGCTCAACTTTTAATTGCAGGTATTTTTGGTCAAACATAGGTAAAAACGAAGTCAAAATGAAAAATTTAGTGTTGGAACTGCTTTGTACAATCACTGGTATGGCTCGGGAAATGCATTTCTGGCCAATGAAATGTGTTTCCAACATGTGGGATGTGCTTGTGTAGCTAAAAACATGTTTCAAGGATGTAAAACACATATTTTTGGAAATGAGCCTGGTATGGCCCCATACTATACGTTTCTTGGAATATAGGTGGGAGGACATGATCCACTATTTCTTTTGTGCAAACGAACCATAAAAAAAATTAACACATGCATGAAACAGAAAAATAATAGGTTCTTCAAGCTAAAAGTATCTTCAACTACAATAAAGGCCTTGATATAGACAAATAGACTTAAGATTCCTTTCAAAAATGTATGAGGCTTTTCAGAGTTTGGTGAGGCAATACTATGTGAGGGAACATCTAGCATGAACTTACCAAGTGCAATGCAAAGATTAAAATTTTTTTTTGGTTTGTTTGCTTGTTGTGCATATCCTAAGTCTAATGAGCTAGAATCATTTCATGTGTTGTATATATCATATTTAGAAGGAGAATCTTCAAACCTTGATCAGTGAAAGTACATAAACATTAAAAAGTAAAACCATATAATTAAAAAGTAAAATCGTACAATGCTTGCTTATTTATGCTCATCTATAATGCAATACAACAAAATTTATTGGGATAAATTTTTAAAATCTATTAACTCATAATAGCAACATCAGCATTCTGTGAGAAATCATTCTGTAAAATTCTATACTTAAATTCCTTTCCTATTGTCCTTGTAAAAAGACCGTATTGGTGTCGGCTTTATTTCTTCTTCCAAACATTCTATATTGTGCTTGCTAATGTGAGGTTTTGGCTACTGAGAATACTATAACTGATCCAGATTGAAATCAGTTTCAGGATTTAGTGCTCCATCACATTCCTTTGAAGGAGGTTTTTCTACAACAACACTTTTATTGTGTTATATCCACCTTTAAAGTCAAACTCTGCATGCTTCTCCTGAATATATGTAAGAAAAATAATGAATTCAGCAAAGATCTATTTTAATATTCTTTCAAACCCAATATTGAAAAAACAACCTACTAAAGTGGGCATTTGAGAATCCGATCGCGAATTCCCAAAACCTATAGCCTTTCGACTGCAAGCCTGCAAGTAGTACAACGACGATGTCGTGCCACTCAGGGTTCCAGACAGTCGAAACAAAATAAATTAAGGGGGAAACTATGACTATTACCATCTGAAATATAAACCCTATTTGTTTGATGGTTTCAAGTCTCAAATTTACAGAACAACTCAATTGAAACAAAATAAATGAAAGGGGGAAACTATGCCTATTACCATCTGAAATATAAACCCTATTTGTTCGATGGTTTCAAGTCTCAAATTTACATAACAACTCAATCGAAACAAAATAAATGAAGGGGGGAAACTATGCCTGATAGTTTCAAGTCTCAAATTTACAAAACAACTCAATCCAATCAAAATAAATGAAGGGGGGAAACTATGCCTATTACCATCTGAAATATAAAACCCTATTTGTTCGATGGTTCCAAGTCTCATATTTACAGAACAACTCAATCAAAACAACAATATGTGCATTATGATCCAAACACAGAGCAAAGGGTTATAAAAATGCACACCAAAACATAACCCATTTGATAAGATAGAAATAAAGGGTTATAAAAATGAACAACAAAAACATTACCCATCCGATAAGATAGAAATAAATGTGGAAATAATAATCCCAACCACCGTCTTAACAAACTGACAAACACCATGCTTGCCCAGTCAACCACTGCACTATTGCGATTTTGTTTGCAGGCGAAAGGACGGAAGTCATAACAGAAGTACAACGCTGACCATTTCGAAACACAACAGAGAGTTTAAGGCATTTAATAAATTTTGGTAAATAGATATGGTAGACATTTACTCCATGCCTGTTGCCCACACTCCATAACACCTGCAGTTCAGAAAACCAATTACTATGTAAAATAACCCATGCTGTTATTATTATTTTTTCTATCATGTATTAATGCCAAATTTGTATGTTGAGATAAATATGGATGTAAAAGTGATTTGTAATGTTGGGAAATTTAGAGAGTGAGAGTTTTTGAGGTAGTGAGGAGAAAATCGTGGAGGAAATATTGGTGGGCACGTGAAAATAGGGTTTATGGAGTTTTAGAAGAGTTTACTCCACAAACCCAATGATGCATAAATCACAGTGATTTTGTAATGCTTTTCACTTGGAGCTGCAGCCTCCATTTATCACGTGTAAGTATTTCCTTATGTTTTGATATATAATAGAAAGTGTGGCTTCTTGCGATATGGTACTAATCCTTCACAAGTAGATTTTTTACAACCTCTTTTGTTTTACTCTGTTTCGTTGTGAATGAGTTTTGTATTTTATTAAGCCCCTATGTAGTTGTGATTTCCTTGCCAACTAAAGTTGACTTTCCCGCAAACGAATTTTGAGTGAGATTCCTCTCCTCTATCCCAATAAAATTTTTCTAACATGGTATCAGAGTGGGTTAAAATTTGTTAGTATAAAGACAAGAGTTTTTACTAGCAATTAAAAATTGTTTTGAGGGTAGAATTTTTTAGCGTATTTAGCACTAGGTAGAAAGTTTTTTTCACTCAGAAATGGCAATATCAAGCAAAATCTTGATTAATCCTTAGATACCTCAGTTTAATGGAAAAAATTATGATTATTGGGCTATTACAATGAAGGCCATGTTTTCGTCTCAAGACATTTGGAATTTGGTTGAGAATGGTTTTCAAGAACCAGCAGGTGCAACAACATAAAATGCCTTGTCTCAAGAAGAAAGAGATTTGTCGAGGGACAATAGGAAGAATGATGTAAAATCCCTCTTCTACATTTTTCAAGCAGTTCATGAAAGATTTTTCCCAAGGGTTGCAGCAACAACGAAGTCCAGGCAAGCATGGGACACCTTTAGACAACATATCAAGGCATGGAAAAAGTCAAGACAACAAAATTGCAAACGCCGAGAAGAGATTTTGAAACACTTTATATGAAAGAGTCTGAGAATGTAGACTCATTTTTTACACATGTAATTGGGTTGGTTACTCAAATCAGGTCTCATGGTGAGACACTTGAAGAAAGGAGAATAGTTGAGAAAGTTTTGAGAAGCCTGCCAGCAAGGTTTGATGCCATTGTTGAGGCCATAGAAGAGACAAAGGATCTTTCACAGTCCTGAGTGGATGAGATTCATGCATCAATGGTTTCTCATGAACATACACTGAATAGAGAAACAAGCTCCTCATTGGAGCATGCCTTCAAGACACAAGTTTCCGTTGGTCAAGGTCAAGACAAAGCAAGATCATATACTAGAGGAAGAGAAAGAAGCCCACAGAGAGGTGGAAGAAGAAGCCTGTCAAGTTGAAGTGGAAGAGGCAGCAATCAAAATACAAGTCAAGGCCCAAGCCAAAATCAAGCACAAGGTCATAGGTATGATAAATCTCAAGTCCAATGTCATTACTGTAAAAAGTATGGTCATTATGCAAATGAATGTAGGAAGAAGCAATACGACATTACTATAGGAAGAGAAAGAAGTCCACACAGAGGTGGAAGAAGTAGCCTTTCAAACTCAAGTGGAAGAGGAGTCAATGAAAATCCAAGTCAAGGCCCAAGCCAAAATCAAGCACAAGGTCAGAGGTATGATAAATGTCAAGTCCAATGTCATTACTATAAGAAGTATGGTCATTATGCAAATGAATGTAGGAAGAAGCAATACGCCATTAGTAAAAAACCAAGTGTAATTTTCACAAAAGAAAATCAGAACATTGATAAGATGTTTTTAGCTTGTAATGTAGCACAATAAAAACAAAGTGATATATGGTATCTAGATTCAAGGTGTAGCAACCACAAGTTAGGGAACATGGAAATATTTTCCAATCTAGATGAAAGTGTTTAATCTAAAGTGACATTAAGGATTGATAGCAAAGTATCTGTCATTGGCAAAGGAAGAGTTAATATCCTAACAAAGAAGAGGGAGAAGAAGTACATCTCAAATGTGTACTTTGTCCTCGGTCTAAAGCATAACCTCACAAGCATTGGACAACTCATGCAAAAGGGCTACAATATCTTCTTCAAAAATGATGAGTGCACAATTTTGGATAGGCCTCCAAGTAGACAACTGATTGCAAAGGTTCAGATGACAAACAATAGAATGTTTCCCTTAAGATAAGATCATATTTGAAGGAAGAAGGTGCACAAGCACAACTATCAATGAACTCACAAGAGGATGGAAGTAAAGATGCAACTGTTACTCAAGTGAACAGTAAAAAAGAAGTCAAAGATGAAAATTGGTTATGGAATTTGAGATTTTGACATCTCAACTTTGGAGGTTTGAATTTGCTACATAGGAAAGGCATGGTGAAGGGATTGCCACTCATAGAAAAACCAAACAGCCTATGTGAAGGATGTATCTTGGGCAAGCAACATAGAGAGACATTTCTAGTAGGATTTTCCACTCATATTTATGTGGACCAGTGCAGACACCATCAATTGGTGGCAACCGATATTTATTGACCTTCATAGATGACTACACAAAGAAGACATGGGTCTATCTCCTCAAACAGAAAAGTGAAGTGTTTGAACGCTTTCACCAATACACAGCTCTTGTTGAGAAGCAAAGTGGAGACTACATCAAATTCCTTAGGGTTGATAGAGGTGGTGAATACATCTCAAATGTTTTCCTATTTTTTTGTAGGGAACATGGAATTCACAAGCAATTTACAACAAGATATACACCTTAGCAAAATGGTGTGGCAGAAAGGAAGAATAAGACCATTATGGAAATGGATAGGAGTGTGTTCAAGGCAAAGCATTTGCCAAATGATTATTGGGCTGAAGTTGTCGCATGTGCATCATATATATTGAATAGATGTCCAACCAAAAGCGTCTAGAACGTAGTTCCTAAAGAGGTATGGAGTGGAAGAAAGCATAGTGTCCCTCACATGAGAGTGTTTGGATGTGTGGCATATGGACATGTCCCGAATGAGTTGAAAAAGAGGTTTGACAACAAGTGATAGAAATGTATATTTGTTGGATACAACGATGAATCCAAAGCATACAAACTCTACAATCCATGAACCAAGAAAGTCGTAACTAGCAGAAATGTGCAGTTCATAGAAGAGGAAACATGGGATGGAAGTTTAGAGAAGACAGTCAATGTCAAAGCATGTATACCACATGACGACAAAGAGGATTTCACAGGATCAAGCAATTCCTCAACAGTGACTCCCTCTACTCCTATTCAAGGGAAAAAAAGCAGACAACAAGCAACACCATCAACAAATAATAGGACAATGTCACACAGTCAAGCAAGTTCTTCTCCGAGCACATTGCAAAGCGCAACACCAAGTGACATGTCAAGCCCATCTTTAGCAAGCACAAGAAGACCAAAATTTAGAAATTTAAATGAAATTTATGAGAAAGATGAAGTTGAAAGAAGCGTCAGTTTGAATTCATTATTTTTTTTGTTTTTTCATGTGGATGACCCACTCCACTTTGAAAATGCAGGGAAAGAAGAAAAATGGGTCGTGACAATGGAGGAAGAAATAGAAGTAATAGAAAAGAATGACACATGCGAGTTAGTGGACTTACCACAAGGAAGACAAGTCATTCGAGTGAAGTGGGTCTATAAGACCAAGAACAATGTCGATGATAAGATTGAAAGGCACAAAGCAATGCTAGTTGTCAAAGGATACAAGGAGTAGCATGGAAGAGATTATTCATAGATGTTTGTGCCGGTCGCAAGGATGGAGATAATGCATACAGTTTTGGTGATTTCCGTGCAACATAAATGGAAATTATATCAAATCGATGTAAAATCAACATTCTTGAATGGAGTGCTGAAAGAGGAAGTGTATGTTGTGCAACCGCCTAGTTATGAGGTAGAAGGAAAAGAAGTCAAAGTGTATCCACTGTGAAAAGCTCTTTATGGGCTGCAGCAAGCACTGTGTGCATGGTACAACAGAATAGATGCCTACTTTTTGGACAATGGTTTCAAAAAATATGATAGAGAGCCTACCCTCTACATTAAAGAGAGCGATGGTAAGATTCTTATTGTCATCTTATATGTAGATGATTTGATTTCTACAGGCAGTGATGATATCTTCATCGATGATTTCAAAGAAATCATGAAGAGTGAATTTGAAATGACTGACTTTAGGTTGTTAAGGTATTTTTTGGGCATAGAAGTAAAGAAAACAAAAGATGACATTTTTATCTCTCAAGCAAAGTATGTAGTAGACATTTTGGAGAGGTTTAAGATGCAGAACAACAAGCCCGCACCATCTCCAACTGTCATGGGGTTGAAGTTCAGCAAAGAAGAATGCAACGAAAATGTCAATCCAACATTATACAAAAGAATGATAGGTAGCTTGATGTATTTGACCGCCACTAGGCCAGATATAATGTATGTAGTGAGTTTGGTGTCGAGGTTCATGGAGACACCCAAGGAGACACATTGGCAAGCAACGAAAATGATACTAAGGTATGTCAATGGGACAAAACAATATGGCACTTTGTATACCGCAACAAATGATTTCAGGCTGGTTGGTTACACTGACAGTGATTGGGCAGGAAGTCGATGACAAAAAGAGCACGTCAAAATATGTTTTTCATTTGGGTTCCAGATCCATTTCATGGGCATCCAAGAAGAAGCCAATAGTGTCACTATCAATAGCAGAAGCTGAATATTTGTTGCAAAAACAACAATGTGTCAGAGAGTTTGGATGAGAAAGATGTTGAGGGATCTTCAACACGACCAAGAGGGAATGGCAATTATTTTCCGCGACAACACATCAGCAATTGCATTATCAATGAATTTTGTTTTTCACTTGAGGACCAAGCATATTGATGCTAAATATCATTTTATTAGAGAATTGATTAACAATGATGAAATTGTGTTGCAGCACTGCAGGTCACAGGAATAGTTTGTTGATATTCTCACAAAGCCACTCGCACGTGAAAGTTTTGTTTATCTTAGACATAGTTTGGGAATTGTCGATGGCAGAAGTTGTGATTAAGGGTGAGTGTTGGAAATAATAACCCCAACCATTGCCTTAAACAAATTGACAAACACCATGCTTCCCTAGTCAACTACTGCACTGTTGCGGTTTTGTTTGCAGATGAAAAGACTAAAATGATAGCAGAAGTACAACATTGACCATTCCACAACACAACAAAGAGTTTAAGGCATTCAATCAATTCTGGTAAATAGATATGGGCAGACATTTACTCCACGCCTGTTGCCAATACTCCACAACACCTGCAAATTTAGAAAACCAATTAACATGTAAAATCGCCCATGATGCCTATTAATTATTTTCTTTGTCATTTATTAATGTCCAATTTCTATGTTGAAATAAATATGGATGTAAAAGTCATTTGTAACATTGAGCAAGTTTGTAGTGTTTTTCACTCGGAAATGCAGCCTCTGTTTATCGCGTGAATGTATTTCCTTATATTTTGATATATAATAGAAAGTGTGACTTGTTGCGTAATAGTATTAATCTATAACAAGTAGATTTACCACAACCTTTTTAATTTTACTCTATTTTGCCATTAGTGAGTTTTATATTTTTTAAATGTAATTACGATTTCCTTGTCCCAACTAAAATTGACTTCGCCACAACCAAAATTCTGAGTGAAACTCCTCTCCTCTGCCCCGTAATTTTTTTCCCTAACAATAAATTAACCCAACCCAACAACTCCACCACAATTTCTCTTTCTCCATAATCTTCTACGATAACTAGTTTCATAAACAGAAACTCGCCCTTTTTATCCTGTGTTCTATTAAAGAAATGGGAAAGCATATGGAATAATCCTTTCTATAATTTTAAGGTGCTTTGCAATAGTTTTACCTCTAATTTTTCATTAATAATTCACTGAAAATGTGGAAACAAACGTAAGATCTTCGGTTTCTTCATATGCCGCTCACTGTAGATCAGAATCTGCGCCCAACAATTGTAGATCAGAAGAGGTTTCGAAAGAATATCCAGATGGTGGTCTCCTCTTTATCAGATGCCATTTGGGATTGCACAATGGGATTGGGTGGTGCAGGAAGACAACAGAGCACTAGAGGAGATATTTATCTGCTATCCACTTTAATTTTTAGCTGTCAAAACTACCGAAATGAGCGTGCTTTCTGTAAAGTGGTCTGAATCTTTATTTCCACCAGCAGAATCTGGCGTTTTTTTACTCTGCACCTCTGACAGCTCTTCAGAAGAAGAATGCCGAAGAAGAAGAATAATGCCCAGCCCTGGTGCTATGTTGTCCTCGGGCACCACACAAACCATAATGTTAGAAAAAATTAAAAAAAATGTCAAAGCCAATGGAATCAAATTCCTCCCACGCCGCTATAGCTTTGCAAACTGGTCACTGATTCCTCTGAATACCGGCAGCGTCATAACTCATCTCTTTCTTAGTATTCTTCTCACACTGGACACTGATTATTGCGAATAGAGACAGCGTGGAAACTCATCTCTTTCTTCATATTCTTCTTGCACTCTCAGATTCGTCGAACATGGACACCAGGCTTAATCCTTCAAAATGACAAACTATTCACATCAGCCGACCTATCTCTGCAAAACTTTACATAGATCTTTGCAATGAATACCAAATCAAAAGTATCTCATAAGTATCTCATACTTATAGTAACAGGATAGGTCATTTCAAATGGGTCTAATTTATACTTATTGGAAATCAACAAAAATAGAACGACACACTAATTTGTTGGTAAATTACATTTTTCTATTTAAAATGTCCAATTTGGTAATAATATCTCAAAGTACCTGGATAGGTTATTACAAATTGGGAAGAACTTATTGAGAAGAATGTGGATCAAACTACAATTTTTATTAGAAAACAACAAAAATACATTGAGACACTAATTCTCTAGAAGAATCCGATATTTATGGTAATGAGAAGAACGTGGGTCCAACCACAATTTATATCAGAAAACAACAAAAATACACTGAGACACTCATTGGTGAGAACAATACATTTCTATATTCAAAAATTGTTTAAAAGAGTATTGATGTGTTCTATTGGATAATATTAATGTGGATCCAACTCACCTTTTATTGGAAAAGAACTAAATATAGTGGAACACAAATGATCAAAAGAGTACAATTCTATGTTCAGAAATGGTTTAAAAAGGGACTGATGTGTTCCATTTAGTAATAGTATCCCATATTTATAATAACGAAAAGGTTATTGCAATTTGGGAAAAACTTATTGGAAGACAATTAAAATACATTGGAACACTAATTCACAGAAATAAAAAAAATTGCTTAAAAACAGATTGATGTGTTCCACTCACGAATAGTATACCATATTTATAGTAATGGGACGTGGGTCCAATTCACACTTTTGATTGGAAAACAATAAAAATTCATTAGAACACTATTTCAATGCAAGAAAAAAATTGCATAGAAAGAAATTGATGCTTTCAACTCACCAATAGTATCCCATATTTATAATAATTCGATAGTTTATTACAAGTTGGAAAGAATGTGCGTCCAACTCACATTTTTCTTGGAAAACAACAAAAATACATTGGAATCCTAATTCACTAGAAAACTAATTTTAAATTTTCAAAAATTTGTTATTACAATTGAGTTGATGATGACACCTACCATTTTCTTGGAAAACAACAAAAATACATTGGAATACTAATTCATCGGAAAACTAAATCTAAATTTTCAGAACTTTGTTATTACAAATGAGTTGATGATGACACCTACCTTACAATGCCTCACGCCTATTAGAAGAAGGACACTCTAAAAATATGTGTTAAAACAATAATACAATGAAGAAATACATTTCTTCACATTATCTCTAACAACATAGAGGACCACTCCACTAAAGCCTCGGGCTTTCTTATGATGTGGTCTTCGCTTTTATAATTTTTTAGAGATTGTAAATCAATTAATGTATGATATGTATGAAAGTGAATGAGTTATTCCACAAATTCTGAAAGTTGCTATGTAGACTATTCGTTATGTTAAAATATAATTGGCTTACAAAAACATTGAAGTAGAAAGTTTGAGATAGACCTTCACTTGCAAGTTTGCAGTCAAAACTAGTGAGCCATTCCATTTGGCTCATTACCAATTTACAATTAAATTTTCCACATTCCCATACCACCCAAATGTGACAAATTCAATTCCAAATTGGTAATGCCCCATGTTCTACCTCCATATAGGATGACCAACTGATTTTGATTGCAAATATTACAATGATTATAAAATCTCATATATATTATAAAGTTTGATTTCAGAAAAACCTAAAATTAATATAGTTATTATACTTTAATTCCTCTTGATAATTTATTTCATTTTTATTTTATATAGATATTAGTTAACATCATATTTATAGAGAAAAACCATGGATCGGGTAAATGTGTGTAGAATGTTCATGTGGATCTTTTCCAAACACACTTTATAAAGCATATATAAATAATTCATACTACCTCGTTTGGTTTTGTTATTTTAGTTTCACTTCATAGTTTTAAGTTCAATATTGTAATTTTTATTATTCAAAAACAGTGAAGGCACTGAGAATTGGATTGTCAGTGCCAATTTGGAAATATTAATTAATGACGCATATTGTCGTATTATAAGTGTTAGCTTTTTAAATGGTGGAAAAAAGGCATTTACAACGAGATTATCAACGACAATTGTAAAACTGATTTCTTTTTTATATCAAAATCAAAGTCACGGAAAATCACATGTCAGAAAAGGAGCAGACACATGATAAAGAGAGAACTAGATAAATGAATGGTGACATGTTGTTTCTTGACTTTACCTTGGAATATTTCCGCTACTAGAGGGTAATCATCCTGGTAAACTAGTTCACATTGGAATATTTCCGCTACTAGAGGGTAATCATCGTGGTAAACTAGTTCACATTGGTAATCATTATCGTAAACTAGTGGTGTTACTTTTAATCTCATGTTTCTTGACGGTGGAAGTAATTATACTGTGCAAAGTTAAAAGTCGTACAAGGTTAATCCATTGTATTGTGTTATCCACCAAGGTGAAAAGTTTGTTATCCTTCATTTTCGTAATTGAATGCCACTTTCGTTTCCGTTGCCCACGTGTCTGGATGGTGGAAGTTATGAGAAAAAACGGAAAATTGCAAGGGGGAACCCAAGGGACGTAAGCTCCTCGAAGTGTATCCATGGGTTCGAGAGCATGGACGGGACAAATTATTTTCTTGGTGTATGGGTTATCATGATGTTGTTGCTTGAGCTTTTGCTAAAGGATTTGATGGCTAGGGGGTCATTGTTGGGTTTCTATGACCCCGTTGGGGTTTTTTTTCTTTTCACAGAGGAAGTGGTTGTATAGGCTACATGCCTCTTTGTTGATGGAGAATGCTAGATTAGAAGCCACATCTTAGCTGGAATTGACATTCATTTTTTCTTAAAGGATGAATATAAAGACAGATTGTAGCATTTGATGAATGACACCTATCCCTGAGTCGTATTTCACTTGTGTAGGACAACTCAATAGAATAAACATGTATCGTTTATGTTTCCTCGCTCACATTGCTAGAAAGGTCAATATGAATGCCCCTTTCTTTTTACTAATAAGTCTTAAGCAGATGTCTACAAGAGTTAGGAAAAAAGGATTCTTCATCCCACTTTATTTATTACAAAGGCTGAATTAAAATATTAATTGAAAATCATTTAAGAAAAATCCATAGAACATGGGAGCGCTTACTCTTTTGGGGTTTTTGTAGATCGTGTCTCACAACAACCTAAGGCCATTGACAAAAAAAACGAATAAATAAAATTGTTGAACAACCCCAAACCTTAGAGCAGGGGACTTCATCTATCCAAACCAGAAGCCAGAAGAGAAATATAATGACAAAACCTCCCCTCCTCTAGTCCTTGAATTGGATAGGGTTTATACCAGAAGAGGTGGAATAGGGTTTATACAAGAAGAGGTGGAAGACTTAGAGAAAAGAAAAACTTGTCCCCTCCCCATATGCCTTCTCTTGCAAAGGCTAAAGCCACTAAGCTAACAGAGAAAATAGAGGTTGAAGCTACCGAACCTGAGACAGAGAAAGAAGAAACTGATAGGGAGCCTACTTTCGCTGAGATTTTTGGAGTAAGAAGGCCACATACTAGACCGTTGAATAAACTTAGGGTAAAATTCCAGCTTAAACAAAACCTTAGGTTGGAATAGCAATTCATTGAGGTAAATGATGCACCTGAAAAAGATTTGATAATAAACAAAGAAAATCCTGCAAGTTCTACAATACGTAGGGGTCAAAATAATAAGCCTGTTGCACAGGCCAAGAAAACTAGGAAACGGAGTCAAAGTGACGTTGATATCTTATTAGAGGCATCTTGCGGATTCAACTAAACATATTCAGAGCATAGTTTTGTTTTGCGAGGAATTTTTTAGGGCATTTTGATTAGGCGCTAACATCAGTTTTTTTTCTACTTCAATTTTGGTGAGAGTTGATAGCGACATTATTAGGTCGAATTTTGAGGTAACGATAATAGTTAATCCATTAGAAATTCCAATTTTTTCTCCTGAGTTGAAGTGTGCCAGTTAATCGGTGAGCGTTAGGAAAACTAGAAACGTTGAACGTTCTGCAATTCTTCCAAAAGTATATTAAATATTAAATCAAATTATAAATACTTATACTCATTAATATTACTATCCACTCAGTTAAAAGAAGAAGAAATAAATCCCATACCCATTTGATCAGAGTAGATTACAATTACATTCTATACCTATTTGATAACAGTCGATTCCAATTACTATAAATATATTTCTGAATACCTAAATATGTTGCTCCTCACCATATCTAATAAAAAAAAAAAAAAAAAAAAAAAAAAAAATCTTAATATAATAAAATTTAAAACTTTAATTAATTAATCAAATTATGAATACTATACTCATAATATTACTATCCATCAAAAAAAGAAGAAGAAATAAATTCCATACCATTTGATAAGAGTCGATTCCAATAATTACCAATATATCTCTGAATAGCTAAATATGTTACTTCCGTTACCATATTTATAAATAAATAATTTATTTTTCTTTTAATATCATAAAATTGTTAAAATTTAAAATACGTTTTTAAATTTTATAGATAAAACTTCTTTGACTAAGGTAAAAGACTTATTTTTCCTCCATATTAACAACTTAATTTTTCAATTAACCATTTATATTTTCATTTATATTTTCAATTATGTTTCCTTCTGCTAAGCCGAAAATAATTCTTCAAATTAGTCCTCAATGTCCGTGTAAGTTGTTCATATAAGAATTATCTGCAATACTCCTTTACGTTTCCTTTGGAATGACACTCATTCGATTTCTTTTCCTTTTCCGGGTTTAATTTCCTACTTAGTTTGTGTTTCTAACAAAACTCCCTCTCAAATTTTATCATTTCCATTAGGTTCCCTTCTGCGGAGATGAAAATAGATTTTCTGATTTTTCCTGAATAACCACGCAATCAGTTAATCTAAAATTATCTGCAACACTCCTCTGCATGTATTTTGGGTTTAATTTTGTATTTACTTCCTATTTGTAACAATGCTCTGTTCCATTTTGTTGGATATACTTGAGAGAAGTAGTACATGAAGAATTTACAGTTCAAAATCTTAGGGTCATAAGTATTTTTAATATAAGGTTTCTTAAATATTTTTTAATATAAGGCTGGAGTGCATAACAGGGACTTCCCGAAGGTCAGGTTTGTTATGGGGTCTTAGGGACTATTAAGCTCATCTTTAACAAGGTAAAAACTAAGTCAAAATGAAAAATTGAGTGTTGGGACTTGTACCATCGCTGGTATAGCCCGGGAAATGCGTTTCAGGCCAATGAAATGTGTTTCCAACATGTGGGATGTGCTTGTGCGGCTAAAAACATGCTTCAAGGATGTACAGCACAAGCTTTTGTAAACGATCCTGGTATAGTCCCGTACTATACGTTTCTTGGAACATAGGTGGGAGGACATGATCCACTGCTTCGTCTGTGCAAACCAACCATCAACAGAAAAACATAACACAAACATGAAACAGAAAAATAATAGGTTTTTCCAGCTAAAAGTAGCTTCAACTAAGATTCCTTTCCAAAAATGTACGAGGCTTCATAGAGTTTGGTGAGGGAATGCTAAGTGAGGGAACATTTGGCATAACTTTACCAAGTGAAGTGCCACTGCAAGATTACAATTTTCTTTTTGTTTTTTTGCTTCTTGTGCCTGTACTGAGTCTGATGAACTAGAATCATTTCCTGTGCTGTCTATATCATCTTCAGGAAGAATCTGCAAACCTAGGTTAGTGAAAGTAAAACTATACAATGGTTGCTTATTTCTGATCATCTATCATGCAATACAACTATCATGCAATACCACTGAATTTATTGGGATAAATTTTAAAAATCTATCAACTCATAATAGCAACATTAGCATTCTGTGAAAAATCATTCCATAAAAGCCTATACTTGAATGTATTTCATGTTGTCCTCGTAAAAGACCGTACTGGTGTCGGCTTTATTGTTGGGGATTTTTCTGGGGCAAAATCCCAAAAACAAAAAAAATAAAACACACAGAGACAATGCTCTGTTTTCTTTACTCCAGGATCTTTTGTGCTCAGGGAAGCTTTTAAATTTTTTTTTACAGAAGAACAGAGTATTGCACCACCATAAAAGATTTCTATTCATAAAAACAAAAACACTAATACATATTCATCCTCTTTCACATTCACCAAAACATTACAAAAGAAATTACTCTGTCTCCTTTGAAATTTTACACCACTGTGTGTAAAAATTTCATTTACATTCACTGCTGTGTGAAAACAAAGATTACAAGGATTCACTGTTTTACCTTTTCACTGTTGTGTGAAACAATTCATGGTTTCCATACATACTTCCCTCTGGTTTTCTTCTTTCACCCCTCGGCCTACGCTCCTGCAGTGTGCGTTCTCTTTTTTTTTTTTTTACTTACAGAATGGTCAACTACAAAATATGTTTTTACTTGTTCCGTAAAAAACAAACTTACGACCATGAAAATTAAAAACAATAAACTTAAAAGCTATATGACATTGCCCATGCCATCATTTAACTCACACCCATACTTGCCGTAAACAAAAATTAAAATCTTTTACCTACGCATATGACAATTATTTAATAAAGGTATGGTCAAAATGCAACTTGACTTTACTCCATACTAAGCCTTTAATGTTTCCCGTATGCAGGTTGAGATGCACGTCAACCGTTGATTTGCCCTCCTCAGGTTCAGATGCACGTCAACCATTGATTTGCCCTCCTCGAATCGAACGACTGAGGTGAATATCGGAAGGCCTTTTTCACCGAACTTTATTCCACACAATATTTAATGTTGGCCGTATGCAGCTTGGAGCAATCAACGGTGGAGAATGCAGGAGCAGATCGGACGAAGGAGATGAATATCGGAAGGCCCTTTTTAGTCGACATTTACCTTCCGATAAATTTCAGAGGCTGATGTCACGCCTCATCCACGTGTCAACTCCAAATTGTATCGGAGCTCTTATGTACGGAAACTACCTTCAACCAAAAGCAGTGCGATATGCCTCAAGCGGGTTTGTAGTTTTTCTGGGTGGTTTTGAGGTATATTAAATGCTGGCCCGTGCGTGGTTGAAATTACAAATTCAACACTCCCCTTTAATTCCAACTGCTGGGCATTCGGTCATACCCAGACACTTCCTCAAAAATTCAAAGCTTTTCTGATCCAATGGCTTTGTCAAGATGTCTGCAACCTGTTCTTGAGTCCTGCAATGTTCTAGGACAATTTCTCCATGTTCACCAATTCTCTGATGTAGTGAAACCTTGTATCAATGTGTTTCATTCTCTTATGAAACACTGAATTCTTTGACAATGCAATAGCTGAGCTATTGTCACAAAAAATCACTGTCGCTTTTACCTGCTCTTGGCCTAAGCTCCTCAACATCCTTCTCATCCAAACTGCTTGACATGCTGCTGCTGTAGCTGCCACATATTCAGCCTCTACTGTAGAAAATGCTACAATGGACTGCTTCTTAGAAGCCCATGAAATGGCTCATGAACCCATATGAAAAACATAACCGGAAGTGCTCTTCCGATCATCAACACTTCCAGCCCAATCACTATCTGTGTATCCAACCAAATCTGAATGTTCTGAGACATTATATAAAATTCCAAA
>APFE031386107.1:293397-307032 GCA_000404065.3 Pinus taeda
GCTTCAATTTCTTGACTGTATATTTTAAAACAACTGACTGCTGCAACCAAAAGACTCCTCCCTTCAGCTTCTTTGTCACCTTCAAAGAGCCTAAGCCTACTCTGATACCACTGTTGGGGATTTTTCTGGGGCAAAATCCCAAAAACAAAAAAAATAAAACACACAGAGACAATGCTCTGTTTTCTTTACTCCAGGATCTTTTGTGCTCAGGGAAGCTTTAAAAAAAAAAATTACAGAATAACAGAGTATTGCACCACCATAAATGATTTCTATTCATAAAAACAAAAACACTAATACATATTCATCCTCTTTCACTCAGAGAGATTCACCAAAACATTACAAAAGAAATTACTCTGTCTCCTTTGAAATTTTACACCACTGTGTGTAAAAATTTCATTTACGTTCACTGCTGTGTGAAAACAAAGATTACAAGGATTTACTGTTTTACCTTTTCATTGCTGTGTGAAACAATTCATGGTTTTGATACATACTTCCCTCTGGTTTTCTTCTTTCACCCCTCGGCATACGCTCTTGCACTGTTGTGCTGTGCGTTCTCTTTTTTTTTTTTACTTACAGAATAGTCAACTACAAAATATGTTTTTACTTGTTCCGTAAAAAACAAACTTACGACCGTGAAAATTAAAAACAATAAACTTAAAAGCTATATGACATTGCCCATGCCATCATTTCACTCACGCCCATACCTGTTGTAAACAAAAATTAAAATCTTTTACCTACGCATATGACAATTATTTAATAAAGGTATGGTCAAAATGCAACTTGACTTTACTCCACGCTAAGCCTTTAATGTTTCCCGTATGCAGGTTCAGATGCACGTCAATCGTTGATTTTCCCTCCTCGAATCGAACGGCTGAGGTGAATATCGGAAGGCCTTTTTCACCAAACTTTACTCCACACAATATTTAATGTTGCCGTATGCAGCTTGGAGCAATCAACGGCGGAGAATTCGGAAGGCCTTTTTCACCGAACTTTACTCCACACAATATTTAATGTTGGCCATATGCAGCTTGGAGCAATCAACGGCGGAGAATGCAGGAGCAGATCGGACGAAGGAGATGAATATCGGAAGGCCCTTTTTAGTGGACATTTACCTTCCGATAAATTTCAGAGGCTGATGTCACGCCTCATCCACGAGTCAACTCCAAATTGTATCGGAGCTCTTATGTACGGAAACTACCTTCAACCAAAAACGGTGCGATATGCCTCAAGCGGGTTTGTGGTTTTGCTGGGTGGTTTTGAGGTATATTAAATGTTGGCCCATGCGCGGTTGAAATTACAAATTCAACTTTTATTTCATCTTCCAAACTTTCTATATTATGCTTGCTGATGCGAGGTTTCGGCTACTGAGAATATTTCAACCGATCCAGCTTGAAATCAATTTCAAGATTTAGTGCTCCTTCGAAGGAAGTTTTGCCGTAGCAACACTTTTATTGTGTTATATCCACCTTTAAAGTCAAATTTTACATGCTTCCCCGAATATATCTAAGCAAAATAATGAATTCAGCAAAGATCTATTTTAATATTCTCTCATACCCAATAGTGAAAAAACTACCTGCTAAAGTGGGCTAAAGTGGGCGTTTGACACTTCGATCGCGAATGCCCAAAACATTGAAGTAGAAAGTGCGAGATAGATCTTCACTGGCAAGTCTGCTGTAAAAATGAGTGAGCCATTTTATTTGGCTCATTACCAATTCACAATTAAATTTTCCACATTCTCAAACCACCCAAATGTGATAAATTTAATTCCAAATTAATTAAATTTTCCACATCCCTATATCACCCAGATGTGACAAATTTAATTCCAAATTAATAATGCATCATGTTCTACCTCCATATAGGATGACGATCTAATTTTGGATGCAAACCTGTAAGTATCTCATATTTATAGTAGCAGGATAGGTCAGTATCTCATATTTATAGTAGCAGGATAGGTCATTACAAGTAGGGAATAAAGTGGGTCAATTCACACTTTTTTTTGGAAATCAACAAAAGTACATTGAAACAGTAATTTATTGGATAAATATATTTTTCTATTTAAAATGTTTAATTTGGTAACAATATCTCAATACCGAGATAGGTTATTATAAATTGGGAAGAACATGGGTCCAACTCACACATTTTATTGGAAAATAATAAAATACATTGGAACACTAATTCATCGAAATAATATATTTCTATGTTCAAAATATACTTAAAAAGAGACTCGTGTTCCATTTAGTAACAATATCCCATATTTATGGTAATGGGAAGAACGTGGTCCAACTCACACATTTTATTGGAAAACAACAAAATACATTTGAAGAATATATTTATATGTTCAAAAATTGTTCAAAAAGAAATTGATGTGCTCCACTCATGATTAGTATCCCATATTTATAGTAATGGAACCTGGGTCCAACTCACACTTTTTATTAGAAAACAATTAAAATACATTGGAACACTAATTCATTGGAAGATAAAAATTGCATAAAAAGAGATTGATGTGTTTAACTCACCAATAGTATCTCATATTTATAGTAACTGGATAACTTATTGCGAGTTGGGAAAAACGTAGGTCCAACTCACACTTTTTCTTGGAAAACAACAAAAAATACACTGGAATACTAAATTTAAATTTTCAAAAATTTGTTATTACGAGTGTGTTGATGATGTCACCTACCATTTTCTTGGGAAACAACAAAAATACATTGGAATACTAATTAATTGGAAAACTAAATTTAAATTTTCAAAAATTTGTTATTACAAGTGAGTTGATCATGACACCTACCATTTTCTTGGAAAATGACAAAAATACATTGGAATACTAATTCATCGGAAAACTAAATTTAAATTTTCAAAACTTTGTTATTACAAGTGAGTTGATGATAACACCTACTTTACAACCCCTTAGGCCTATTAGAAAAAGAACACTCTAAAAAAATGTGTTAAAACAATAATACATTGAAGAAATACATTTATTCACATTATCTCTAACAACATACATACAGAACCACTCCACTAAAGCCTTTGGCCTTTCTTATGATGTGGTTGAAATAATTCATTGTTTTAGCTTTTAGAATCTTTTAAAGATTGTAAATAATTAATGTGTGATATGTATGAAAGTAAGTGAGTTACTCCACAAATTCTGAAAGTTGTTACATAGACTATTCGTTATGCTAAAATATAATTGGCTTACAAAAACATTGCAGTAGAAAGTGTGAGATAGATCTTCACTTGCAAGTCTGTGGTCAATACTAGTGAGCCATTCCATTTGGCTCATTACCCATTTACAATTAAATTTTCCACATCCCCATACCACCAAAAATTGTTTGAAAGGGTATTGATGTGTTCAATTGAGTAATAGTAACGTGGGTCCAACTCACACTTTTTATTGGAGAAAAATGCATTGGAACACTAATTATTGAAAGGATACATTTCTATGTTTACAAATTACGTAAAAAGGGATTGGTGTGTTCCATTTAATAATAGTATTTCATATTTACAGTAACAAATAGGTTATTACAAGTTGGCAAAACATGGGTCTAACTCATACTTTTATTGGAAAACAATAAAAATACATTGGAACACTAATTCATCAGAAGAACAAAAATTGCTTAAAAAGAGATTGATGTGTTCCATTCACCATAGTATCCCATATTTATAGTAATGGTATAGCTTATTACTAGTTGGGAAGAACATGGGTCCAACTCACATTTTTCATTAGAAAACAACAAAAATAAATTCGAACACTAATTCATCAGAAGACACTTACATTACGACCCATTTTTCTAGGTTAAAAAATGGCTTATTATAAGTGAGATGATGATGACACTTACCTTACAACACTTCATGCCTACTAGAAAAGAACACTTAAAAATAATGTGTTAAAAAAATAATACATTGAAGAAACATTTATTCACATTATCTCTAACAACATAGAGAACCACTCCACTAAAACCTTTGGCCTTTCTTATGATGTGGTTGAAATAATCAATTGTTTTTGCATTTAGAAACTTTTGAAGATTGAAAATAAATTCATGTATGATATGTGTGAAAGTAAGTGAGTTCAGAATTTTTGAAAGTTTCTACATATGCTATTCTTTATGTTAAAATAAAACTAGCAATTGCACTAAATGTTTTAAAGGAAATGTTGTAAGGCCATAGCATATAACATTAATTTGTGATTCTTTGATAATTATTGAAAGACAAAGAAATATCAAGAAAGAGACAGGACATGAAGCCAAAGAGATCACAACTTCAAAGCATAAAGAAGAGGAAACTTCCGCCCAGGTATCAAATGCAAGTGCTATCATTGTGGAAAAGCTGGTCATTATGAGAAGGATTGTACAAATGAAGTATGGTTTTCTAATGCAAAGTGTGAAGAGAAGAGAGATCTTAAACTCTTTATTACTTCACTATTGACGAAACATATGCTCAAGGAGATATTAAATAGACCACATGACACTAAAAAAATGAGTGGTTTTCCTAATTGAATGAAAATAAGATTCATCAATAAAGAATTATTTCAAGAGTTAAGAAGACATGGTGAAAGGCAAAGGAACAAATCCAATGAAAGTGCCTAATGGAGGTGTTAAAGATATGGATTATATAGGTAGTGGGCCTAAAAAAGAAACCATATCCAACAAATATTAAAGCATCATTCCAAGATTAATTATAGTGGAAAGTTGTACCACCAAAATAGGCTACATAATTATTTACTAGTATATTTATAACTCGACAATTGACTTCTATACCAATATATCCATCACTCGACAAGAGACTTCTACAGGAGCATGAAGAGTGCTACCATAAAGAGACATGATAGAAGTAAGCTAGGCTGCCATTTTATTTAATGTGGGGTCCTTCACTGTAGCTACAAAGAAGTCTTCTATTTTTCCACTTCTGAACACAAAACAAGGAAAATCATTATTGATCCCTTCCGGTTAGTTCATAATTTGACCAAGTGTGGGAGGAAAAGCATGATCCCAATGTGAACAATCCTTTAGATCCGATAGCATAGGTTATTTTAATTAGAACTCCAAAGAATCATCATTGATCATGTGATCAAATGCTCCAACATTTTACATAGGCTCAACACTCAAAATTGAGTACATTATTACAGATGCTTCAATTAAATCTGAAGGATGAGGTGACACCTCACAATCATTCCCTTTTGATACATGAGAAATCCATGCCTATTGTACAATATCAGGAAGTGTATTTACAACTGAAACAAATAAAAAATGAGAGCTCATGCTATTAAGCTTACTGAAGCCCTTAGAAACAATGTATATCAAGTTTTTTTATGTCTTTTTTGGTGATCATGGTTGTTTCTAGTATTGGTAAACACGAGTGCTAGCGTGTCTCTAACATTTTCATTCAAGAATGATTCCAATGCCCTTGATATGTTCTATAATGAATATATGAATCGTTTATAAGCCTTCTTTCAATATGGGCTTATACAAGTTATCTACTATCTCTTTTGCAGAGTATTCTTTAATTATTCCTTGCAAATGAGAGCAATGATGATGGAGGTTATCTGGATGCAACACAAATGGTAGTGGTAAATAAATTTTCTTATTATTGATATAATCACATTTCCTTCACCTAAATGACATTGGCATATGAACCATTATTTGACCTAAGACTCCTCAAAACTATTAGCAGAGCCTTCAACATTACAGAGATCATGAATTGTAGCTAGTGTACGAGTAGTGGAAAATGTGGCCTTTGCATCCTTGTGACTTTTCCATAAAAGAAATAGATCCATAGTGAATGTCATGAAGACTAGAAAGATCAAGATACCTTTAAATTATCTCTCAATTATTTCCCGCATTCCATATCCACTGATAAGAAGTTTTGGAAAATAACATAATAGAATAAATACACACCTATCTTGTTATCTCAATCTGGGGGCATTATTTTTTTGTGTAATGTGAAACACATTCAAACCCGAGTAAACCAGGAGTTAGAAGAGCTATAACCATGTTATTGACACCAAATGATGTAATGTATAATTAATAGAAATGTGTTGCTAAGTATAGAATTGTGTGTCAAATAATTGATCGATGAAAACTGTGAT
Source organism: Pinus taeda (assembly GCA_000404065.3). Classification (NCBI taxonomy): domain Eukaryota; kingdom Viridiplantae; phylum Streptophyta; class Pinopsida; order Pinales; family Pinaceae; genus Pinus; species Pinus taeda. The sequence goes on from APFE031386107.1 coordinate 299,480, forward strand.
AACCAAAAAAGTGACACAACTATGTCAAATGGACTAAATGTCCTATCTGAATGTATCATGTTTCAAAAAGAAACATTGCAAAAATTAGCATAGTTGGAAAAGAGCATAAACAACTATCAAATCCAATCATATAGAGAACAATAGAGAATTCTAGACACGTGATCTTATTATTAGTTGGAAATCTAAATTTCATTTTAGCCTAAAATCTATATGATTTGATCTAACCATATTCAACCAAAGAAGCAAATTTCATAATATAATACATGTGAAGAAAATGCCTAAGGCACAAATAAAATACAACTTAAAATATCAAAAACTCTGTAAGCAAGAGACCATGAGCTACTTCCCCTTAATCCCCCTACTCTTTCTTAGCTTCTTGAGGTGAGGTTCCCATGAGGGTACCATGAGACAACGACTACTAGACGGTAGCATCTGAGAGAGAAAAAAAGATAAATTCAAGTAAATAGAAACCTACTTCAAAAGTTATCAACCTTTAATAACCTTAGACGAAGTTGCTATGAAAAAGAAAGATTCCCCAAAATGAATAGTTTAATTCCAAGCATTATAATGGTTACACACTTATCTACAATGGTTCAACATTATAATAATTACCCACTTATTTATAGTTAGTTTGCTTGACCTCTGAATAATGTTATATACTTGAAAATTAAAGTCTCACAGACCCAAAGGAAGCTCATGTGTAGCTATGATTCATTCTATTTTATTAATATTATCTATATGGAATGGTAATACTTCCGAAAAAAATGAGGAATGTGAGTGGACACTCCACTCATGGGACATCATAAGGAACAATTAAACATCATTTGTCCATAAGAAGAAATGGATTGTCTACTAGAAACATTAAACATTCCACAATTCTTCGAAAAAAATATTCAATATTAATTAAAATTATATTAAGGAATGGAGTGTCCACTAAAAACATAAAACATTTCACAATTCTTCCAAAAACATATTCAATATTAATTCAAATTATATTCAAATTAGAAATACTTATACTCACTAATATTATCTATCAACTCATTTAAAAGAAAAAAAAAAAAATTCCATGCCCATTTGATAAGAGTTGATTCTAATTAAATTTCGTACCAATTCGACAAGATTCTCCATGTAAGTTGTTCATATAGAAATTCTCTTCAATACTCTTTTACAATTCCTTTGAGGTAATACTCATTCGATTTCTTTTCCGGGTTTAATTTCCTACTTAGTTTGTGTTTCTAACAAGACTCTCTTTCGTTTTGTTGGATATGGTTGAAAAAATTATAATTTCCATTTTTTCGTTTTGTTGGATATGGTTGAAAAAATTATAATTTCCATTGGGTTCCCTTCTGCGGAGTTGACAATAGATTTTCTGATTTTTCCTTGAATAACCACGCAACCAGTTAATCTAAAATTCTCTGCAACACTCTTTTGCATGTCATTTGGGTTTAATTTCGTATTTGCTTCCTATTTGTAACAACTCTGTTTTCATTTTGTTGGATATACTTGAGAGAAGTAATACACGAAGAATTTACACTTCAAAAGCTTATGTTCTTAAATATTTTTAATATAACGCCGGAGTGCATAACAGGGACTTCCAAAAGGTCTGCGTTGGTATGAGGTTTGAGGGACTATTAAGCTCAACTTTTAACTACTGGCACTTTTGGTCAAACATAGATAAAAACCAAGTCAAAATGAAAAAATTAGTGTTGGAACTGCGTTGTACAATCGCTGGTATGGCCCGGGAAATGCATTTCCAGCTAATGAAATGCGTTTCCAACATGTGGTCCCTGGAGCCTGGTATGGTTCCGTACTGTAAGTTTCTTGGAACACAGGTGGGAGGACATGATCCACTGCTTCGTCTCTGCAAACCAACCATCAACAAAAAAAAAAATAACAACAGGCTTTTACAGCTAAAAGTAGCCTCAACTACACCAAAGGCCTTGATCTAGACAAATAGACTTATGATTCCTTTCCAAAAATGTATGAGGCTTCATAGAGTTTGCTGAGGCAATACTGTGTGAGGGAACATCTGGCCAAGATTACCAAGTGCAGTGCCAAGATTACAATTTTTTTTTTTGCTTGTTACGCCTGTCCTGAGTCTGATGAACTAGAATCATTTACTGTGCTGTCTATATCATCTTCAAAAAGAGAATATGCAAATCTAGGTCAGTGAAAGTACATAAACATTAAAAATAAAACCTTACAGTACTTGCTTATTTCTGCTCATCTATCAACTCATAATAGCGACATTAGCATTCGGTGAGAAATCATTCCATAAAAGTCTATACTTGAATCGCTTTCCTGCTTTATTTCTTCTTCCATTGTGCTTGCTAATGCCAGGTTTCGGCTTGAAATCAGTTTTGCCACAGCAACACTTTTATTGTGCTATATCCACCTTTAAAGTCAAACTCTACATGCTTCTCCTGAATATATGTACGCAAAATAATGAATTAGCAGAGATCTGTTTTAATGTTCTCTCATACCCAATATTGAAAAAACTACCTGCCAAAGTGGGCATTGGAGAATTCGATCGCGAATGCCCAGAACCGGCAGCCTTCCGACCGCAAGCCTGCAAGTAGTACAGTGACGGTGCCTTGTCACTCTGGGTTCCAGACAGCCGAAACAAAATAAATGAAGGGGGAAACTAAGCCTATTACCATCTGAAATATAAACCCTATTTGTTCGATGGTTTCAAGTCTCAGATTTACAGAACAACTCAATCCAAACAAAATAAATGAAGGGGGGAACTATGGCTATTACCATCTGAAATATAAACCCTATCTGTTCGATGGTTTCAAGTCTCAGATTTACAGAACAACTCAATCCAATCAAAATAAATGAAGGGGGAAACTATGCCTATTACCATCTGAAATATAAACCCTATTTGTCGATGGTTTCAAGTCTCAGATTTACAGAACAACTCAATCGAAACAACAATATGTGCATTATGATCCAAACACAGAGCAAAGGGTTATAAAAATGCACACCAAAAACATAACTCATCCGATAAGATAGAAATAAATTGACCCAACAGCTCGACCACAATTTCTCTTTCTCCATAATCTTCTACGACAACAACTAGTTTCATAACCGGAAACTCGCTCTTTTTATCATCTGTTCTATTAAAGAAATGGGGAAGCGGTGGAATAATCCATTCTATAAAATTTTAAGCTGCTTTGCAATAGTTTTACCTTTAATTTTTCATTAATAATTCACTGAAAATGTGGAAACAAAAGTAAGATCAGAATCTGCGCCCAACAACTGTAGATCAGAAGAGGTTTCGAAAGAATATGCAGATGGTGGTCTCCTCTTTACCGGATGCCTTTTGGGATTGCGTGTGCAGGAAGACAACAGAGCACTGCAGGAGACATTCTTCTACTATCCACTTTTGAGCGGACTGAATCTCTGTTTCCACCGGCAGAATATGGCGTGTTTTTACTCTGCCGTACAATAACAGGAAGCAAGAATGCACCTCTGCAGCTCCTCTGAAGAATGCGGAAGAAATAGAAGAAGACCCCGGTGCTCTGTTGTCCTCGGGCACCACGTAAACCATAATGGAATCAAATTTCTCCCACGCGACTCGAGCTTTGCAAACTGTCACTGATTCTTCTGAATACTGGCAGCGTCATAACTCATCTCTTTCTTAATATTCTTTTCACACTGGACACTGATTATTCTGAATACAGGCAGCGTGGAAACTCATCTCTTTCTTCATATTCTTCTCACACTGTCCAGTAAACTCGTGGCCCAAAGTCGTCGAGCATGGACACCGCAGGCTTAATCCTTCAAAATGACAAACTATTCACATCGGCCCACCTATCTCTGAAAACCTTTACTTAGATCTGTGCAGTGAAATACAAAATCAAAAGTATCTCATATTTATCCTAACAGGATAGCTCATTTCAAGTCGGTCTAATTTACATTATTTTAATTGGAAATCAACAAAAATACACTGAAACACTAATTTATTGGACAAATTTATTTAAAATGTTTAATTTGGTAACAATATCTCAAAGTACAGGGATAGGTTATTACAAATTGGGAAGAACGTGGTCTAACTCCCACATTTTATTGGAAAATAACCAAATATATTGGAACAATAATTCCTTAAAATAATATATTTCTATGTTCAAAATATGCTCAAAAGGAGACTGATGTGTTCCATTTAGTAACAATGTCACATCTTTATGTTGCTGGGAAAAACATGGGTCCAACTCACACATTTTATTGGAAAACAACATAATACATTGGAAGAATAGATTTCTATCTTAAATTTTTGCTTAAAAAGAAATTGATGTGTTTTATTTAGTAATAATATCACATATTTATAGTGATGGGATAGCTTATTGGGAATAGCGTGGGTCCAACAACAATTTTTATTGGAAAACAACAAAAATACATTGAGACACCAATTCGCGAGAAGAATCCCATATTTATGATGGAAGAACGTGGGCCCAACAACAATTTTTATCAGAACAAAAAAAAAACATTGAGACACTAATTGGTGAGAAGAATACATTTGTATGTTCAAAAATTGTTTGAAAAGGTATTGATGTGTTTTATGGGACATGGATCCAATTCACTTTTTATGGGAAAAAAATAAATACATTGGAACACTAATTATCAAAAGAGTACAATTCTATGTTTAGAAATTGTTTTAAAAGGGACTAATGAGTTCCATTTAGTAATAGTATCCCATATTTATAATAATAACAAAAGATTATTACAAGTTTGGAAAAAGTTATTGGAAAACGATTAAAATACACTGGAACACTAATTCAGGGGAAGAAATAAATTGCTTAAAAATGGATTGATGTGTTCCGCTCACAAATAGTATCCCATGTGTATAGTAATGGGATGTGGGTCCAACTCACACTTTTTATAGAAAGCAATAATAATGCATTAGAGCACTAATTCAATGGATGAAAAAAATTGCATAAAAAGAGATTGATGCTTTCAACTCACCAATAGTATCCCATATTTATAGTAAACGTATCACTGATTACGAGTTGTGAAGAACGTGGGTGAACTCACACTTTTTCTTGGAAAACAACAAAAATACATTGGAATACTAATTCATCGGAAAACTATATTTAAATTTTCAAAAATTTGTTATTACAAGTGAGTTGATGATGCCACCTACCGTTTTCATGGAAAACAACAGAAATACATTGGAATACTAATTCATGGGAAAACTAAATTTAACTTTTCAAAACTTTATTATTACAAGTGAGTTGATGATGACACCTACCTCACAACACCTCATTGTTAAAACAATAATACATTGAAGAAATACATTTCTTCACATTATCTCTAACAACATAGAGAAGCACTCCACTAAATCCTCTGGCCTTTCTTATGATGTGGTTGAAATGATTCATTTTTTTCGCTTTTAGAATTTTTTAGAGATTGTAAATAAATTAATGTATGATATGTATGAAAGTAAGTGAGTTACTCCACAAATTTTGAATGTTTCTACATAGACTATTGGTTATGTTAAAATATAATTGGCTTACAAAAACATTGAAGTAGAAAGTGAGATAGACCTTCGCTTGCAAGTGTGCAGTCAAAACTAGTGAGCCATTCCATTTGTCTCATTACCAATTGACAATTAAATTTTACACATCCTCATACCACCCAAATGTGACAAATTTAATTCCAAATTCGTAATGCCCCATGTTCTACCTCCACGTAGGATGACCAACTAATTTTGGCTGCAAACCTCTAAATATTACAATGATTATAAAATCTCATATATGTTATAAAATTTGATCTAGAAAAAAAATAAAACTAATATAATTATTATACTTTAAGTCCTTTCAATAATTTATTTCATTTTTATTTTATATAGAAATTAGTTAACATTATATTTATAGAGCAAAATCTTGTCATCTTTCATGCAAAACCTTGGATTGGGTAAATGTGTGTAGGATGCTCATGTGGGTCTTTTCTAAACACACTTTATAGAGCATATAAGAATAATTCATACTACTTAGTTTGGTTTTGTTATCTTAGTTTTCACTTCATAGTTTTGAGTTCAACATTGTAATTTTTTATTATTCAAAAACATTTAGGGCGTTGATAATTGGATTGTCAGCACTAATTTGGAAATATTGAATAATAACACTAATAGTCATACTACCAGTGCTAGTTTTTAAAATTGTCGAAAAAAAGTGTTGACAACAAGATTATCAACGACAATTGTAAAATTGATTTATTTTTATGTCAAAATCAAAGTCAATACAACTCACATGTTAGCAAAGGAGAAAACACGTGATAAAGACAACACTGGATAAATGAATGGTGACATGTTGTTTCATGACTTCACATTGGAATATTTTCGCCGCTGGAGGGTGATCGTCATGGTAAACTAGTGGTGTAATTAATCATTTTTATGTGTGATTGATTGATTTCTACATCTAATCTCAAATGTTTCTTGACGATGGAAGTAATTATATTGTGCAAAGTTAAAAGTCGTATAGGGTTAATCCATTTTATTGTGTTATCCGCCAAGGTGAAAAGTTTGTTATCCTTTATTTTCATGATTGAATGCCACTTTTGTTTCCGTTTCCTGCGTTTTTGGATGGTGGAAGCTATGAGAAAAAGCGGAAAATTACACATGGGGAACCTAAGGGGCCTAACCTCCTCGAAGTATATCCATAGGTTCGGGAGCATTTTCAGGAGCCTGGATTGGACACATTAGTGTATTTCTATAGGGGTTATCAGGATGTTGTTACTTGAGGTTTTGTTGAAGGATTTGATGGCCAGGGGGTCACTGTTGGGGGTGTTTATTTTCTTTTCATAGAGGAAGTGGTTGCATAGGCTACATGCCTCCTTGTTGATGGAGAGCGCTAGTTTAAAAGCCACATCTTAGCTAGAATTAACATTCCTCTCTTCTTAAAGGATGAATATAAGGACAAACCATGGCATTTGGAGCTACAAAGATCTTGGTTGAATGATGAATGGAACCTGCTCATGAGGATTACACAGTCATATTTCACTTGTGAAGCACGACTCAATAGAGTAAATATGTATCATTTATGTTTCCTCGCTCACATGGGTGGACAGGTCAGGATGAATGCCCCTTTCTTTTTATTGATGAGTCTTAAGAAGATGTCTACGAGAGTTACGAAAAAACGGATTCTTCATCCCACTTTATTTATTACAAAGGCTTAATTAAATTATTAATTGAAAATCATTTAAGAAGAATCAATAGAACATGGGAGCATTTTCTCTTTTGGGGGTGTTTTGTAGATATTGTCTCGCAACAACCTAAGGCCACTAACAGGAAGGAAGGAATAAAGAAATTTGTTGAACAACCCTGGACCTTGGAGCAGGGGACTTCATCTATCAAAACGAAAATCCAGAAGATAAATATGATGACAAAACCTCCCCTCCTCTAGTTCCTAAATTGGAAGGGGTTTATGTTAGGCCCCTATACTACTAGTGTAACCCCTTATTGGTATTAGTACAACCCACTTATTATATTGATGTACCCATGTAGTGCCCATATTGTTACTATTGTGCCCCATAGAAGCCCACTATTGTTACTA
>APFE031386107.1:308574-403267 GCA_000404065.3 Pinus taeda
AATGTCCAAATCTAGCATGCCATAATAAACTTGATGGAAGTGTACCTTCTTCATGATGAGAAATATATGAGAAATGTTGTGCATGAGCAGATGTTCCTTGCAGTTTGAAAAGTCTTTCTTCTTCTATTCCGCTCATGACAAGTGAGTGATTAGATGCTTTTCTTACCTCAAGCTTTCCATCAAACATATGAATGGAGTGACCATGCTAGCGGATGTGGACCAAGGACAACAAGTTTCTCTTGAGCTGTGGGAGATATAGAACATGATCAAGAAGAAATTCTGAGAGACCAAACAGTTTAAGCCTAATTGTGCTAAGCCCTGATGGCTTGATTTTTGACTGATCTGCAAAGTATACTACTCCATCAACATTGTCAGTAAATTTTGGGTCCCTATAATACTAGTGATTACCCCATTACTATTGTAGTTATACCCCTTATTAATATTGTTGTGCCCCTATTGCCCCCATATTATTATCATTGAGCCCCATAGAATCCCTCTATTGTTATTTTTGTGGCTTTAGATTATTATTGTTAGGTCGGCTAGATTATATTGTAACTCCTTAGACTCCTATATAGAGAAAGGAGGTTTTGTCATTTGAATCATCCAAGAATTGTTCATTTATGTAATGAAAGGAGGTTGCCCCTTCGAAGAGGCTGAATTATAAGGCGTTGATCTATATTTTCTATCTTTCCTTGAGTTGGTTTCATAACAGTTTATACGAGAAGAGGCAGGAGACTTAGATAGAAGAAGAACTCGTCCCCTCACCATATGCCTTCTCCTGCAAAGGCTAAAGCCACTAATCTAACAGAGAAAATAGAGGTTGAAGCTACTGAACTTGAGACAGAGAAAGAAGAAACTAATAGGGAGCCTAACTTTGTTGAGATTTTTGGAGGAAGAAGGCCACATACTATACCGTTGAACAAACTTAGGCTAAAATTCCAGCTTAAACAAAATATTAGGTTGGAAGAGCAATTCATTGAGGTAGATGATAAACCTGAAAAGGATTTGATCATAATCAAAGAAAATCCTGCAAGTTCTACGAGATGTAGGGGTCAAAATGAGAAGCCTAATCTAGAGGACAAGAAAACTAGGAAAGTGAGACAAAGTGAGGTTGATATCTTATTAGAGGCATCTTGCAGACTCAACTTGAAATATTTAGAGTATAGTTTTGTTTTCCCAGGAATTTTTGAGGGACTTTTGATGGTGTGCTGACAGTTAACCTATCAACCTTTTTTTTGCTTCAATTTTGGTGAGAGTTGATAGTTACATTATTAGCACGAATTTTGAGGTAACACTAATAGTTAATCCGTTAGAAATTCCACCTTTTTCTCCTGAGTTGAATTGTGCCACTAATCCGTTAGCACTGGGAGGGTGCTATTTTTTAATGTAACAAGAAAAATTTTGGAATGAATACAACCCTGAAGGAAGGATTTACTTGCTAGATGGCCCTTTTTGTGAATCAAGACCAAATATTAAGGAAGAATTAGCACATCAAGCATGATGATGAAACAAGATTTTTCAGAAAATTTGGGCAGAATATCAGTAGTCGATTTTGACCCTTAGCTTCAACCATGTCTCCAGCAACAACATGATCTTTAGATACATAATATTTTTTTTTTTGTTTCATCATTGAACAATACAATATGTGTAGTTTTAATTAGAGACATACTTATCTATTTTTGGACCTTGCAATTAAAGTTTTTTTAAACTTGGTTATGGTTTTGTAAGTACTCTATAGAGATTATGATTTTGTAATAAGGAAGGTCTACGAAATTTTTTAAGAAGAATATTGTGTGTTATTCTTGATCAATCTATTGACATATGCAATGTTACATATACATTCTTGCAGAGATTCATATGTGTATAACTTCCTGTTTCTCTTTCCTCATGGTATTTAGTTTCTCTTTATGCAACATCTCTTGATCATTGATTCTTCAATATTTTGGATAAAGAGTTATGTACTAGAATTCCTTATGAATTCTTTGATTTATGTTATTTGAATACTTTCCATGTTTTCTACTTAAATACCTATAACATAATTATTATTTCCCTATAGCCCTATCTATCTTTTGTATTTTATCTACATATATTGATTGTATCTTGTACACGAAGTTATATCCTATCTTTCCTCTATTATGGGTTGTTTATGTATCCTATGGTTATCTTATATACTAGACACCATGCTTGATGATCCTTATTCTCTTCTTTCCAAACCAAATTCATATTTTACAAGTAAAATATGACCACTGAGCTTAATGACCTACTCATAAAGTGACCATGAGTTGTAGAGTTTTAAGGAGAGATCCCTCTCCAAGCTGAAGGGCCGACTTTCAATCCAAAGTGGTTAAATGTTACCTTAGTTTCTTCCCTATACAACTTGGGTTTTTTCTAAGTGATAACAATTTTTAATGCCCATAAACTAAATTTATAATGTGTCCTTGAATGACTTTAGGAAGTGAGTTTTAACTCACCTATAAACTCAAACTAGGGCTAAATTCACTGAACCATCAATTTAATTGGACTCATGGAATTAAGATAAAATATGAGACACCACCCTCTTATGGTTCCACTAGATGATTTTTTTTTTGATGATATCTAAAGCTAATATTTTTGTTGATAAGGGCTAATACAATTTTTGCATAAATGTATTTCTTTCACAAAAACTTGACTCAGTTGATTGTGGGTCATTTTCTCATGTGGGCTTTAGCCAAATGCATGTCTCAGAGCTTACAAAAATCATTTATACTACTTTTTTTGCTTTTTACACCCCTGAACCAAATTTACATTGTGTCCTTTAATGGATTTAGGTAGTGGATTAGAAGACACCATATTACTCTAACCATGAATTCGATGGATAAAAAATTGATTGCATTGGACTCTTGACACTAGGATACAACTTCAAACACCCCTATCCCATGATTTAATTTGCTAAAACTTGATCTAATAATTATATTAAGAGCTAGGTTTTCTTCCCTTAGTAAGGACTAACGAATTTTTTCACAATGGGTTTTATATTCCAAAACCACAAGTTCGGATATTATGAGTAGCATGATCACATGTGGCCTTGTTAAGCACACTTTCTAGACCTTTAAAAACTAATTCATACAAATGCAATTTTTGCATAAAGAGGTCAACTTTAAAAACCTTTAGCTTGGGTGGTTGTTGGTAGTGCATTCATGTGGTCCTTAATCAAACACACTTTCTAGATCCCATGGAGCTCATTTATGTTTATGAGATTGGTTTTAGAATCCTTGGACCAAATTCATAATCTGTTTTATAAATGGCCAAGTATTGAAATTAATATCCCATAAATGTTGATAAAAGCACCATGAAAATATTTTTTTGAAAAAAATCACATTTTAATAAAAAAATTATAACACATAAACATATAAAAAATATAATTATATAAATATTTTATTTCAAATTGTAATATATATCTATTAGGACCAAGAGCACCAAGGCACACCTATTGGCATGTGGGCGAGAGACATAAGCTTCAAAAGCATGCCAACAAAGCCCCCTTAGATACCTACATTCAACACTTGCGAGCAAGTGAGGTCTCACCATAGGTATACTAATCTGGTTCAAAGTAACCCACCCTAACTAGTGCAATTTCCATATGTTGCAAACATACACATTAAATGAAAATATAAGCATACAACCTTACTACATACATTGAATAATCCCAACATCTACAATGGGTACTATTAAAGTATAATATATGGTTTAACCTAAAAAGTAAACATCATACGGGCATTCGTTGTGTGAGTGCAAGACCAAATTTAACGCAAAATAATGTAATATAGTTGATTTTTTTATGTAGTGACACAATGATTTACAATACCTAAATTACCCACCCATAATCTTCATCAGAAACCCTGCAAAATGTTTATAATTCATCCATTGATCCCAACAGTGGCACAAAACAAATGAGTGATAGTAATGTGGAACCGAGATAAAATTTATTCGTATTTAGTATTTGTATTAAGCATCAACAATACAAGTTATACACTAGCTTCATATACCCAAAGGCAGGAACTCAAACTATGACAATTAACGTTACACTTATGGGCAATGCCATGAAAATTAACATAGTGGATATTTATATTAAAATAGTATGGTAACATAGCCACAATATATTCATCAACAAGTCTAATAACATTGAATTATCATCTAACAATAGATCAAAAAGAAAAAGCCTCTGCCATCGACGATATTCACTTATATAGATTTATACTTTAGTATCCTATTTAAGGGAATCTCTAGCCAACTAACCTTGATGAGTTGTCCTTGCATTTGTAGAGCATATGTCTTTCGCTGAACCATACCAAGTCGAACCACGACCACTTCGCATGCCTAACCAACCTCGAACCTGAGCCACTCTATCATGGTTTTACACCGATTGAAGGGACGGCCTCTACAATGCTTGCCACAAAACTTTCAAACATTTCTATAGCCTTGTGTGTGGTTATATTTATTGCCTTTACTAATCCAATAATGTTTTTGTTAGTTTCCATAGGCATAAGAATATTTTGGAATAGGTGTTCATTCTTAACAATTATTTTGTGCACCATGGCTTTTTTTGCAGCGAGATCATCTATGACATGCATGGCTTCATCCTATAGTTTTTTCACTCTCTAAGCTAGCTATCACTACTCCACTCTCTATTTAATAATATTTTTTCCCAACGTCACAAATTTGACCATTGCATCTCCACTTTCGGACAAGGATAGAGATATTGATTGCTACATATGGTTTCATTCTATTTCTTTGTAATTTGAATTCTAGTACCAACGTCATTGAGCTAAACATTATCTTGCAATATATTCCATAATTCTATGGCATCCACACATAATTTTGTGCACTCATTCTCAATCTCTCATGCACTCTCAAATGTTTTGAAGGTTGTGTGAACCTTTTCTCTTCTTTCAACTTCTTTTGCCTAAGTAGTGAGCTTAATCTACAATTAAAGGTCTTCCACCTATTCCTTTAAGATGTGAACAACCTCTTCAATATTTGACAATCTCTCTTATTTTGGAGCATCAATTTCCATGGGGACACCTAATATTTCACTATATGCTACTTCGCCAGCTCGTCACAATGTCCCTTATATTTCCTTAACCTATTATTGTGCTTCTTCTAATTGTATGTCTACTACTTGCAGGGCCTCCTACTAATTAGTGATCTAGACCAAGTCCGTCGAGGTTTCTTATGCCAAAAATTGTACCTTCTAGTAAATAAAATATTGTAAATAATGTAAAACATCCATTACTAATTAAGAAATGACTAGTTCTACTCAAGGTACCAATTCAGCTTGTTGTTGGAAATCATTGTTCGAAGTGTACTGTGACTAAGGGGATGACCAAGGTGTGACGCTTCACTGGAGTCGAGGATGACTACGATGGTTCAGGTCAAATCTTTGGTACAAGAGTTTCATTGGTTGCCTTTGTTGTAGTTGTTGTCTCAATTGGTTGGGTATAGGATTAGCCACACTTAATTCCTCAATCATTAGAGATAATTGTTCTAGTTGTTTTTTCATCCAATATTGTAATTCTCGTGGAATTCATAGTGCTCAATTTCTGCATTATTTCCATGGGAGGGTTAGCTAATTCCAACATAGTAGGGAAAATATTGACATGGATACTACAGTTGGAAGAGGACCGATTTATGGCAGGGTTCCACCAAAATTTGGAAAAGGCTAGTGAAAAGGCTTGGCATGATTGCCATATCAAGCAAACTAAATTCCAAGTTGGTGACCTTGTCTTAATATAAAACAATAAGTTTTTGAAACACCTTGGACAATTTCATATATATTGGTTGGGTTCATATACTATTATGTATTTCGTAGGTGTACGGGTTTCCCAGTTGGAGAAATTAAACGAGGATCCCATTGATGGACTTTTCAATGGGATCTTCCTAAAATTGTACAGAGATAGTTTCCTCACCTTCCAAAATTGATCTGTATATATAAAAAAGAAACATAAGCTTTGTTTTTGTAACCTTATTTGTGTATGTAGGAAAGATTTGTGAAGAAGAGTATGTAGAGAATGTTGTGACCATGGGAAATAGTGCAACAGGCTTGGCGGAGTAAAAATTTACTGTCGTAGTGAAGGATAGGTACTCTAAGAATCAAGAACAACACATAGTCAGGGAAATAAACAATTGGATCATAAGTGCAAAGTATTGATGATAACTTGAAAAGTGGACTATAACTTGTAGTTGGCGATAACCACAAGAACTGAAAAGGTTTAGAAAAAGGCATCGACAAATTTGTGTGCCACCCATGTCGGTAAAAAACTATGGGGACTATTAAAGTCTATACTAAACTTAAGGTAATATATATTCTAAATCAATGACTATGTCATAAGGAATGTTGGCATGACTTCCACCATGGCCAAAACCACAAACAATGTTCTTTCCTAGAATGCCTTCTCATGTGAAGATCGACAAAGTTATGAAAAGATAAGGCCATAATCACAAAATTTATCATGGATGAAAAGGTGTGTTAGGAACATAAATAGAAACCTACTTCAAAATTTCTAAATGTTTAATAACCTTAGATGAATTTGCTATGAAAACGAAATATTCCCTCAAATGAATAGTTTAATTCCAGGCATTAAGGGCAACATTATAATAGGTACACACTTATTTAAAATAGTTCAAAATTGTTATAGCTACCCACTTATGTACAGTTACTTTGATTGGCCTCTGAACAAGGTTATATACTTGAGTTTGTACACCTTGTCGTTATAATTTCCTTGGAATTATGGGTTAACTGTACAGTAATTTAATGTGACATATAAATCTACGCTGGCACAAGCAATATCTATACCATTGTTTAAATTTATAATGAAAATGGCACTTGCAATTCATTCCACAAATGCTAAGAAATATGTACTATATTGATCTTGGAATATCTATTGAAAACGAAGGTCGACATATAAATCTACACTGACACGAACCTTATCTATACCATTGTTTAAATCTATAATGAAAATGGAACTTGCAATTCATAACACAAATGTTGAGAAATATGTTCTATATCGATCTTGGAATATCTATTGAAAATGCAGGTCTCAGGGACCCAGAGGAAGTTCATGTGTAGCTATGATTCATTTTATTTTACTAATATTATGTATATGGAATGGTAATTCTTCAGAAAAAAACTAAGGAAAGTGAGTAGATACTCCACTCATGGGACATCATAGGGGACAATTGAACATAATTTGTCCATAAGCATGAATGGGGCGTCAAATGGAAACATTGAACGTTCCACAATTCTTCCAAAAAAATATTCAATATTAGTTAGATTTATATTCAAATTATAAATTCTTATACTCGCTACTATTATTTATCCACTCATTTAAAAGAAGAAAAAAAATCAAATACACATTTGATAAGAGGCAATTCCAATTAAATTTCATACCCATTTGATAAGATTTGATTCCAACTATTATGACTATATCTCTAAATACTTAAAAATGTCTCTTCCCCTAACCATATTAATAAAAAAATTAAAAAAAAATTATATAATAAAATTGTTAAAATTTATAATAAGCTTTTAAATTCTATAGATAGAAACTTCCTTGCCGAGGGTAAAAGAATTAATTTTTCTTAATATTAAAGACTTAATTTTTCTTCACATTCTATTTTATTTTTTATTCTTTGGTAACAAGTTATAGTTTCAATTAGGTTTCCTTCTATTGGGCTAAAAATAATTCTTCAAATTAGTCCTCAATCTCCATGTAAGTTATTCATATAGAAATTATTTGCAATACTCCTTTATATTTCCCTTGGAGTAATACCCATTCAATGTATTTACAACTGAAACAAATAAAAAATGAGAGCTCATGCTATTAAGAAAGCTTATTGAGCTCTTAGAAAAAATGTATATCAATTTTTTTATGTCCTTTTTTGTCATCGTAGTTGTTTCTAGTATTGGTAAACACGAGTGCTAGTGTGTCTCTAACATTTTCATTCAAGAACAACTCCAACGCCCTTGACATGTTCTATAATGAATGTACGAATCATTTATAAGCCCTTTTTCAATATTGGCTTATACAAGTTATCTATTAACTCTTCTGCAAAGTCTTGTTTAGTTATTCCTTGCAAATGAGAGAAGTAATGATGGTGGCTGTCTGCATGGAACACAAATGGTAGTGTTAAATAAAAGTTTTGATGATTGATATAATATCACATTGCCTCCACCTAACTGACATTGTCATATGAACCATTGTTTGACCTACGAGTCCTCAAAACTATTAGCAAAGCCTTCAACATTATATAGATCATGAATTGTAGCTAGTGTACGAGTTGTGGAAAATGTGGCCTTTGCAGCCCTGTGACTTTTCCATAAAAGAAATAGATCCATAGTGAATGCCACGAAGACTAGAAATATCAATATATCTTTAAATTATCTCTCAACTATTTCCCTTCTTCCATATCCACTGCTAAGAAGTTATGGAAAATAACATAATAGTATAAATACATACCTATCTTGTTATGTCAATGTGGGGGCATTATTTTTTTGCGGAATGTGAAGCACACTCAAACCCGAGTAAGCCAGGAATTAGAAGAACTATAACCATGTTATCGACACCAAGTGATGTTATATATAATTAATAGAAACATGTTGCTAAGTACAGAACTATGTGTAAAATAATTGATCGATGAAAACTGTGATGACCAAGAAAGTGACACAACTACGTCAAATGGACTATGTGTCTTGTTTGAATGAATCATGTTTGAAAAATAAACATTGAAAAAATTAACATAGTTGAAAAAGAGCATAAATAACACTACATAATTGTAGACACGAGATCTTATTAATAGTTGGAAATCTAAATTTCATTTTAGTCTAAAATCTATATGGTTTGATCTAACCATATTCAACCATAGAAGAAAATTTCAAAATATAATACATGCAAATACAATGCCTAAAGCACAAATTAAATACAACTGAAAATCTCAAAAACTCTGTAAGAAAGTGAACAGTGGCTACTTCCCCTTAATCCTCCTCACCTTTCTTAGCTTCTTGAGATGAGGTTCCCATGAAGCCACCATGAGACAACCACTACTAGATGGTAGCATCTATGGGAATACAAAAAAGATAAATTCAAATAAATAGAAACCTACTTCAAAAGTTCTCAATGTTGAATAACCTTAGACGAAGCTGCTATGAAAATGAAAGATTCCCCAAAATGAACAGTTTAATTCCAGGCATTAAAGTTCAACATTATAATAGTTACACACTTATTTCCAGTAGTTCAGCATTATAATAGTTACCCACTTATCTACAGTTACTTTGCTTGGCCTCTTAATAATGTTATATACTTGAGTTTGTACACCTTGTTCTTAGAATTTCCTTGGAATTATGGGTTAAGTGTAAAATAATTTAATGTGACATATAAATCTACACTGGGATAAACATTATCTCTACCATTGTTTAAATTTATAATGAAAATGGCACTTGCAATTCATTCCACAATTGCTAAGAAATATGCATTATATTGATCTTGGAATATCTATTGAAAATGAAGGTCAACATATAAATCTACATTGACACGAACCTTATCTACACCATTGTTTAAATTTATAATGAAAATGGAACTTGAAATTCATTCCACAAATGTTGAGAAATATGTACTATATTGAGCTTGGAATATCTATTGAAAATGAAGGTCTCACAGACCCGAAGGAAGCTCATGTGTAGCTATGATTCATTTTATTTTATCAATATTATCTTATGGAATGGTGATCCTTCAGAAAAAACTGAGGAATGCGAGTGGACGCTCCACTCATGGGACATCATAAGGGACAGTTAAACATCATTTGTCCATAAGCAGAAATGGAGGACGTTCCACAATTATTGCAAAAAGATATTCAATATTAATTAAAAATATAAATGCTTATACTCACTAATATTATTTATCCACCCATTTAAAAGAAGAAGAAAAAGAATATCATACCCATTTGATAAGAGTCGATTCCAATTATTATCAATATATATCAGAATACCTAAATATGTTGATTCCTCTCACCAAATTTATAAAAAAATAATTTATTTTTATTTTAATATAATAAAATTGTTAAAATTTAAAATAAGCTTTTAAATTCTATAGATAAAAACTTCCTTGACTAGGGTAAAAGACTTATTTTTCTTAATATTAAAGACTTAATTTTTCTTCATATTCTATTTTATTTCTTGCTTCTCTGGTAAGATGTTGCATTTTCAATTAGGTTTCCTTCTACTGAGCTAAAAATAATTCCTCAAATTGGTCCTCAATCTCATTGTAAGTTGTTCATATAGAAATTATCTGCAATACACCTTTACATTTCCTTTTGAGTAATACTCATTCGATTTATTTTCCGAGTTTTATTTCCTACTTATTTTGTGATTCTAACAAGATCCCCTTTGATTTTGTTGGATATGGTTGAAAAGTTATAATTTCCATTGGGATCCCTTCTACAAAGATGAAAATAGATTTTCTGATTTTTCCTAAATAACCACGTTGCCAGTTGATCCAGGTGGTCTCCAGAGAAACACACAGGACAAAGATGGCTCAAAAATCAAAGTGTTTAGATTATGCTCGAAACAGGTTCGTGTCAAGTATCTCGCCATCGTGATTGCGAAGGTGCAAACGGTTCGTCAAAATAAGCCCGTATGCGAAAAATAGAGCTCTTGAAAGTTTGATATGACAAGGGAAAATAGGGGCCCACAGTGTGCCACATGACATCCTAGTAGGTAGGTGGGACCCACATGGCAGCCCATCAAGCATTGACACTTGGCATTTTTTTCATTGGTCTCCTAAAACTGCATAAGAGAAAAAATTCATTTTTATGGAAAATGGTTAGTAAATAACCATATAACAATCTTTGTTTTAAAATATAGTTATTAATATAACTATATGAAAACAATAATTATTATAAGGCCAACGGGCCACAACCTCCTGCCAGCCCAAATCGCAATCGCAAAAAAAAAAGAAGAGTCAAAATATGGTTTCAGGATCGGTAGCCATAACCCCCGCCTAACCCTTCTCTACAACCTATATATATATATATATTATATATATATATATATATATATATATATATATATATATATATATATCGGGGCAGGGCGGGCCACCAGTGATGGATTCGGCCGACACCCTATCACCCCAACCCGATATATATGTCGCCAATTGCAATGTGCCGACATCGCGCTGATTGTCGATATGAATATCGACGAAGCCACCATATAGCACCGATTATTACGTCAACCGCCATGTCGATCGTCAATTAGGAATTTCTATCGCCGATTAGGAATGCCGCCGATATAGATATCGAGGAAACCGTGTAAATCATGTCGATAACGTCACCAGCGCTCATGTTAAGCGCCGATTTCCAAGGCTGGTCGCCAATTTTAATGACCCGATAATGTAGTAATGGCAGGGTTTAAGGGGCGAGCCACCTAATGCGGATCCGAGTGCCATTAATGTATCATTTCGGGTTTGAAAAGAAACTGTGATATATTATTTCAAGAGGGGCGGGGTTTGACTGCCCGACCTCCTCCCTATTAACCAGCAATTTTTACCAATCCTCCTGACCAATCACCTTGGTAAATATGACGAAGTCCTTCTTTATAAACACAGAGTTTTTAACTCTGCCAAAAGTTCGAGGAGGTAGAATACAAGCACACTTTTCGAGGAAGTTAATTAATATTTTAACACAGGAACCATGAATTTTCCACGAGAGCAAAATTTTCACTTTGTCAGAAATTGACAAAAATTATATGGATTTTACACCTCTCGTTGCCATGAACATAATGGTGTTGTTCATTTCTTCATCAGAGTTCTGCATTTCTCAATCATTTCCAGAATGCACGTGGAACCATGATTTCAGCAAAAACAGGGAGTGGAACCATGAGCCATGAAATTTTCCCAAGGAGGTAAAATTTTGACATTTTAGAATATAGTCAAGTTTATCCTTGTTTTTCATCATTTTCTACAGGGATCACAATGGCGAGATCAATTTCGCCATCTGAGTTGTAGATTTGTAGTCCCTCCATGGAGCAAAATCTTTGAGGAATCCTGGGGGAATCTAAAGATTTCTTGAGCCCAAAATTCTCAACTTCTCAGAATTCAAATTTTGGATAGTCGATTTATCACTACTCGACGCCACAAATATGATGGTGTCTTCAGATTTCTTATTCTCTCATTTCTTCTTCTAGCCACTTTTCTAAGTGCCAGCGTAAATGTCCACATTCATGTGTGAACAACGATCTTCATACGATCGATGCCTCGAGATCGATGGTCTGAGTAGCTTCAACAGTGTGACATCCACTTCTTCAGATGGCCCTTGGTTGTGAGGTATATGATGTGTTCATGTACTTCTTTTTTTTACATTATATTGCACAGATCCTTGATCGATGTTGATGCAAGATCTTGTTTATTACATGTTGCCATGATTCCTTGCTTGATTTGATGCAGAATTTTCTACGTGATGTACTTGTTGTTATAACTCTTCATCTTATGTTTTGATATCCCTTGTTGTATGTTGTTGGGATACTCTTGTTGTTGCCAAGCATGTTTTGATTTGACATCCCTTTTGTGCCATGTTGGCGGGATGTTTATCATGCATGTTTTTGTATCATACTGATAGGAGTCTTTTGATTGAGAGTTCTTGTTGTGGAACATCTCTTAGAGCCACTCCCACGTGAACGCATTTTTCCTTATATGATCACGACATCATCTCTTGTGTACATCAACATTATTGACAACACTTAATGTAGCGGCCTACACCATCTTGACACCGGGGCCGAGAGACGTAGTCCCTCCTGGAGGAACTCCGTTATCAATGCTTATGTTTTCATGTGTTGATGATTGTTATGTTCCTCTTCTTTTCTAGATGCAGATGTATTCATTAATGTTCTTTTAAAAATCAATTTTAACACATCATGAAAGTAAAAGGTCTTGTAAGGGTCCTTCTTCACACCCGGACCTCGATCACCAGTTAATCTAAAGTTCTCTACAACAATCCTTTGAATGTCTTTTGGGTTTAATTTTGTATTTACTTCCTATTTGTTACAATACTTTGTTTCATTTTGTTGGATGTAATTAAGATAAATAATACATGAAGAATTTACAGCTCAAAAGCTTATTTTCTTACGAATTTTTAATATAAGGCTGGAGTGCATAACGGGGACTTCCCAAAGGTCAACTTTGGTATGAGGTCTGAGGGAATATTACGCTCAACTTTTAATTGCAAGTATTTTTGGTCAAACATAGGTAAAAACCAAGTCAAAATGAAAAACTTAGTATTGGAACTACGTTGTACAATCACTGGTATGGCTCAGGAAATGCATTTCTGGCCAATGAAATGTGTTACCAACATGTGGGATGTGCTTGTGCAGTGAAAAACATGTTTCAAGGATTTAAAACACACATTTTTGGAAATGAGCTTGGTATGGCCTCGTACTATACGTTTCTTACAATATAGGTGGGAGGACATGATCCACTATTTCGTTTGTGCAAATGAACCATAAAAAAATAAAAAAAATTAACACATGCATGAAATAGAAAAATAATAGGTTCTTCAAGCTAAAAGTATCTTCAACTACAATAAAGGCCTTGATCTAGGGAAATAGAATTAAGATTCCTTTCAAAAATGTATGAGGCTTTTCTGTGTTTGGTGAGGCAATACTATGCGAGGGAACATATGTCATGAACTTACCAAGTGTAGTGCGAAGATTAAAATTTTCTTTTGGTTTCTTTGCTGGTTGTGCCCATCTTGAGTCTAATGAGGTAGAATCATTTCATGTGTTGTCTATATCATATTTAGAAGGAGAACCTTCAAACCTGGGTCAGTGAAAGTACATAAACATTGAAAAATAAAACCATATAATTAAAAAGTAAAATCGTACAATGCTTGCTTATTTATGCTCATCTATCATGCAATAAAACAAAACTTACTGGGATAAATTTTTAAAATATATTGACTCATAATAGCAACATCAACATTCTATGAGAAATCATTCTGTAAAAGTCTGTACTTAAATGCCTTTCCTATTGTCCTTGTAAAAAGACTGTATTGGTGTCGGCTTTATTTCTTCTTCAAAACTTTCTATATTGTGCTTGCTAATGCGAGGTTTTCGCTACTGAGAATACTGTAACTAATCCGGATTGAAATAAGTTTCAGGATTTAGTGCTCCATCACATTCCTTTGAAGGATGTTTTTCCGCAGCAACACTTTTATTTTGTTATATCCACCTTTAAAGTCAAACTTTGCATGCTTCCCCTAAATATATGTAAGAAAAATAATGAATCGAGCAAAGATCTATTTTAATATTCTCTCAAACCCAATATTGAAAAAACTACCTACTAAAGTGGGCATTTGAGAATTCGATCACGAATGCGCAAAACCTATAGCCTTTCGATCACAAGCCTGTAAGTAGTACAACGACAATGTCGTGCCACTCAGGGTTCCAGAAAACCGAAAAAAAAAATAAATGAAGGGGGAAACTATGCCTATTACAATCTAAAATATAATCCCTCTTTGTTCGATGGTTTCAAGTCTCATATTTACAGAACAACTCAATCGAAACAAAATAAATGAAAGGGGGAAACTATGCCTATTACCATCTGAAATATAAACCCTATTTGTTCGATGGTTTCAAGTCTCAGATTTACAGAACAACTCAATCAAAACAAAATAAATGAAGGGAGGAAACTATGCCTATTACCATCTTAAATATAAACCCTATTTGTTCGATGGTTTGAAGTCTCATATTTATATAACAACTCAATCAAAACAACAATATGTACATTATGATCCAAACATAGAGCAAAGGGTTATTAAAATGCACACAAAAACATAACCCATCCGATAAGATAGAAATAAAGGGTTATAAAAATGAACAACAAAAACATAACCCATCTGATAAGATAGAAATAAATGTGGAAATAATAATCCCAACCACCGCCTTAAACAAACTAACAAACACCATGCTTGCCCAGTCAATTACTGCACTGTTGTGATTTTGTTTGCAGGCAAAATGACTGAAGTCATAGCAAAAGTACAACGCTGACCATTTCGCAACATAACAGAGAGTTTAAGGTATTTAATAAATTTTGGTAAATAGAAATGGAAAGACATTTACTCCATGCCTATTGCCCACACTCCATAACACCTGCAAGTTCAAAAGGCCAATTACTATGTAAGATCACCCATGCTATGTATTAATTATTTTCTTTATCATGTATTAATGTCAAATTTGTATGTTGAGATAAATATGGATGTAAAAGTGATTTGTAATGTTGAGAAAGTTAGAGAGTGAGAGTTTGTGAGGTAGTGAGGAGAAAATCGTGGAGCAAATATTGGTGGGCACGTGAAAACCAGTTTTACAAAGTTTTACAAGAGTTTACTCCACAAACCCAATGATGCATAAATCACAGTAATTTTGTAATGCTTTTCACTTGGAGCTGCAGCCTCCATTTATCACGTGAATGTATTTCCTTATGTTTTCATATATAATAGAATGTGTGGCTTCTTGCGGTATGGTACTAATCTTTCACAAGTGGATTTTCTACAACCTCTTTTGTTTTACTCTGTTTTGTTGTGAATGAGTTTTGTATTTTATTAAGCCCATGATTTCCTTGCCGCAACTAAAGTTAACTTCACCGCAACCAAATTTTGAATGAGACTCCTCTCCTTTGCCCCACTAAAATTTTTCTAACATGGTATCAGAGTGGGTTAAAATTTGTTAGTATAAAAACAAGAGTTTTTACTAGCAATTAAAAATTGTTTTGAGGCCAAATTTTTTTACCGTATTTGGCACTAGGTAGAAAGTTTTTTCTACTCAGGAATGGCAACACCAAGCACAAGCTTGAGTAATCCTTAGATACCTTAGTTTAATGGAAAAAATTATGATTATTGAGCTATTACAATGAAGGAAGGCCCTGTTTTCATCTCAAGACATTTGGGATTTGGTTGAGAATGGTTTTCAAGAACAAGCAAGTACAACAACATACAATGCCTTGTCTCAAGAAGAAAGAGATTTGTTGAGGGACAATAGGAAGAATGATGCAAAATCCCTCTTCTATATTTTTCAAGTAGTTCATGAAAGTGTTTTTTGAAGGGTTGCAGCAACAACAAAGTCCAAGCAAGCATGGGACACCCTCCAGACAGCATATCAAGGCATGGCAAAAGTCAAGACAACAAAATTACAAATGCTGAGAAGAGATTTTGAAACACTTTGTATGAAAGAGTCTAAGAATGTAGACTCATTTTTTACACATGTAATTGGGTTGGTTACTCAAATCAGGTCTCATGGTGAGACACTTGAAGAAAGGAGAATAGTTGAGAAAGTTTTGAGAAGCCTGTCAACAAGGTTTGATGCCATTGTTGTGGCCATAGAAGAGACAAAGGATCTCTCACAGTTTTGAGTGGATGAGATTCATGTGTCACTGATTTCTCATGAACATAGACTGAATAGAGCAACAAGCTCCTTATTGGAGCATGCCTTCAAGACACAAGTTTTTGTTGGTCAAGGTGAAGACATAGCAAGATCATATACTAGAGGAAGAGAAATAAGCCCACACAAAGGTGGAAGAAGCTTGTCAAGCTCAAGTGGAGGAGGAAGCAATAAAAATCCAAGTCAAGTCCGAAGCCAAAATCAAGCACAAGGTCATAGGTATGATAAATCTGAAGTCCAATGTCATTACTGTAAGAAGTATGGTCATTATGCAAATGAATGTAGGAAGAGGCAATACGACATTATTTGAGGAAGAGAAAGAAGTCCACACAGAGGTGGAAGAAATAGCCTTTCAAACTCAAGTGGAAGAGGCGGTAATCAAAATCCAAGTCAAGGCCCAAGCCAAAATCAAGCACAAGGTCAGAGGTATGATAAATCTCAAGTCCAATGTTATTACTATAAGAAGTATGGTCATTATGCAAATGAATGTAGGAAGAGGAAATACGACATTAGGATTTTCCACTCATATTATGTGGATCAATGCAGACACCATCAATTGGTGGCAACCGATATTTATTGATCTTCATAGATGACTACACAAAGAAGACATGGGTCTATCTCCTCAAACAGAAAAGTGAAGTGTATGAGTGCTTTCACCAATACAATGCTCTTGTTGAGAAGCAAAGTGGACACTACATCAAATTCCTTAGGATTGATAGAGGTGGCAAATACATCTCAAATGATTTCCTACTTTTTTGTAGGGAACATGGAATTCACAAGAAATTTACAACAAGATATACACCTCAACAAAATGGTGTGGCAGAAAAGAAGAATAGGACCATTATGGAAATGAAGAGGAGTATGTTCAAGGCAAAGCATTTGCCAAATGATTATTGGGCTAAAGTTGTCGCATGTGCATTATATATATTCAATAGATGTCCAACCAAAAGCGTTTAGAACATAGTTCCTAAAGAGGTATGGAGTGGAAGAAAGCATAGTGTCACTCACATGAGAGTGTTTGGATGTGTGGCATATGCACATGTTCTGGATGAGTTGAGGAAGAGGTTGGACAACAAGTGACAAAAATGTATATTTATTGGATACAACGATGAATCCAAAGCATACAAACTCTACAATCCATTAACCAAGAAGGTCATAACCAGTTGAAATGTGCAGTTCATAGAAGAGGAAACATGGGATGGAAGTTTAGAGAAGACAGTCAATGTCAAAGCATGTATACCACGTGAGGACAAAGAGGATTTGACAGGAACAAGCAATTCCTCAACAATGACTCCCTCTACTCCTATTCAAGCGCAACAAAGTAGACAACAAGCAACACCATCAACAAATAATACGACAATGTCGTGCAGTCAAGCAAGTTCTTCTCCAAGCACGTCGCAAAGCGCAACACCAAGTGACATGTCAAGCCCATCTTTAGTAAGCACAAGAAGATCAAAATTCAGAAATTTAAATGAAATTTATGAGAAAGATGAAGTTGAAAGCAACACTGGTCTGAATTTATTATTTGTTTTGCTTTGTCATGTGGATGACCCAATCCATTTTCAAGATGCAGGCAAAGAAGAAAAATGGGTCGTGGCAATGGAGGAAGAAATAGACGTAATAGAAAATAATGACACATGAGAGTTAGTGGACTTAGCACAAGGAAAACAAGTCATTGGAATGAAGTGGGTCTATAAGACTAAAAGCAATGTCGATGATAAGATTGAAAGGCACAAAGCAAGGCTAGTTGTCAAAGGATACAAGGAGCAGCATGGAAGAGATTATTCACAGAAGTTTGCACCAGTCACAAGGATGGAGATAATGCATACAGTTGTGGTGATTTCCGTGCAACATAAATGGAAATTGTATCAAATGGATGTAAAATCAACGTTCTTGAATGGAGTGCTGAAAGAGGAAGTGTATGTTGTGGAACCGCTTGGTTATGAGGTAGAAGGAAAAGAAGACAAAGTGTATCGGTTGTGAAAAACCCTTTATGGGCTGAAGCAAGCACCACGTGCATGGTATAGCGAGATAGATGCCTACTTGTTGGACAATGGTTTCAAAAAATGTGATAGAGAGCCTACCCTCTACATCAAAGAGAGCGATGGTAAGATTCTTATTGTTATCTTATATGTAGATGATTGATTTCTACAGGCAGTGATGATATCCTCATCGCTGATTTCAAAGAATTCATGAAGAGTGAATTTGAAATGACTGACTTTAGGTTGTTAAGGTATTTTTTGGGCATAGAAGTAAGGAAAACAAAAGATGGCATTTTTATCTCTCAAGCAAAGTATGTAGTAGACATTTTGGAGAGGTTTATGATGCAAAACAACAAGCCCACACCATCTCCAAATGTCATGAGGTTGAAGTTGAGCAAAGAAGAATGCAACAAAAATGTCAATTCAACATTATACAAAAGAATGATAGGCAGCTTGATGTATTTCACTGCCACTAGGCTGGATATAATCTATGTAGTGAGTTTGGTGTTGAGGTTCATGGAGACACCCAAGGGGATGCATTGGCAAACAACGAAAAGGATTCTAAGGTATGTCAATGGGACAAAACAATATGGCGCTTTGTACACCGTAACAAATGATTTCAGGCTAGTTGGTTAGTGATTGGGAAAGAAGTATCGATGACAAAAAGAGCACGTCAGGATATGTTTTTCATTTAGGTTCCAAATCCATTTCATGGGCATCCAAGAAGAAGCCAATAGTGTCACTATCAAGAGCAGAAGATGAATATGTCGTTGCAAAAACAACAACGTGTTAGACAATTTAAATGAGAAAGATGTTGAGGGATCTTCGCCACAACCAAGAGGGAACGACAACTATTTTTTGTGACAAGACATCAGCGATTGCATTATCAAAGAATTCTGTTTTTCACAAGAGGACCAAGCATATTGATGCTAAATATCATTTTATTAGAGAATTGATTAGCAATGATGAAATTGTGTTGTAGCACTGCAGGTCACAGGAACAGTTTGTTGATATTTTCACAAAGCCACTCGCACGTGAAAGTTTTGTTTATCTCAGAGACAGTTTGGGAATTGTCAATGGTGGAAGCTATGATTAAGGGCGAGTGTTGGAAATAATAATCCCAGCCATTGCCTTAAACAAACTGACAAACACCATGCTTCACTAGTCAACTACTGCACTGTTGCGATTTTGTTTGCAGATGAAAAGACTAAAATGATAACAGAAGTACAACGATGACCATTCCGCAACACAACATAGAATTTAAGGCATTCAATCAATTTTGGTAAATAGATATGGGCAGACATTTACTCCACGCCTATTGCCAACACTCCACAACACCTGCAAATTTAGAAAATCAATTACTATGTAAAATCGCCCATGATGCCTATTAATTATTTGCTTTGTCATTTATTAATATCAAATTTCTATGTTGAGATAAATATGGATGTAAAAATCATTTGTAATGTTGGGCAAGTTTGTAGTGTTTTTCACTTGGAGCCGTAACCTCTATTTATCACATGAATGTATTTCCTTATATTTTAATATATAATAAAAAGTGTGACTTATTGCTTAATAGTATTAATATCTAACAAGTAAATTCACTACAACTTTTTAGTTTTACTCTATTTTACCATGAATAAGTTTTATATTTTATTAAGCCTTTGCGTAATTACAATTTCTTTGTCCAAACTAAAATTGACTTCGCCGCAACCAAATTCTGAATGAAACTCCTTCTCCTCTGCCCCATAATTTTTTTCCTCACAATAAATTAACCCAACAACTCGGACCACAATTTCTCTTTCTCCATAATCTTCTACGACAACTAGTTTCATAAATAGAAACTCGCCCTTTTCTATTAAAGAAATGGAAAAGCAGATGGAATAATCCTTTCTATAAAATTTTAAGCTGTTTTGCAATAGTTTTACCTCCAATTTTTCATTAATAATTCACTGAAATTGCGGAAACAAAAGTAGCTTAGATATTCGGTTTCTTCATATGCGGCTGACTGTAGATCAGAATCTGTGCCCAACAACTGTACATCAGAAGAGGCTTCGAAAGAACATGCAGATGGTGGTCACCTTTTTATTAGATGTGGAGGTTTACCGTTACACCAACACTCGTAAATATTGGTAAACATTCCAAACAAGTAATTAGGATTTCTATGGTGGAAATTACAGATAAGTAACTGGATAAGTAACTAGGATCCCTATGGTGGAAATTACGGATTCCATGGAGGTGTGGTGATTCTTGCAACACCTCCCCTCAAATGCATCCCAGAATCGAACCTGGGTCCAAGCTGCTGATACCATCTGGAGGTTTGCTGTTACACCAACCCGACAGGTGTTGGTAAACATTCCAAACCAATAACTAAAATCCCAGAGTAGAAATTACGAATTCCCTAGAAATGTAGTAATTCTTTCAACACTGAATATCATTTGGGATTAGGTGGAGACAACAGAATACTAGAGGAGATATTTTTCTACTATCAACTTTAATTTTTAGCGGTCAGAAATACCGAAATGAGCTTGCTTTCAGTAAAGTGGTCTGAATCTCTGTTTCCACCTGCAGAATCTGGCGTTTTTTACTATGCACATCTGGCAGCTCCTCGGAAGAAGAATGCCGAAGAAGAAGAAGAATGCCAGGCCCTGTTTCTCTGTTGTCCTCGCGCATCACACAAACCATAATGTTAGAAAAAAGAAAAAGAATGTCAAAGCCAATGGAATCAAATTCCTCCCACGCCCCTGGAGCTTTGCAAACTAGTCACTGATTCTTCTGAATACCGGCAGCGTCATAACTCATCTCTTACTTAGTATTCTTCTCACACTGGACACTCATTACACTGATTATTCTGAATAGAGACAGCGTGGAACCTCATCTCTTTCTTCATATTCTTCTCACACTCTCAGATTCGTCGGACATGGACACCGCAGGCTTAATCCTTAAAAATGACATTCACATCATCCCACCTACCTCTGGAAACCTTTACATAGATGTTTGCAATGAATTCCAAATCAAAAGTATCTCATAATTATCTCATATTTTCAAATGGGTCTAATCTATACTTTTATTGGAAATCAACAAAATTACAGCAAAACACTAATTTGTTGAACAAATACATTTTTTATTTAAAATGTTAAATTTGGTAATAATATCTCAAAGTACCTGGATAAGTTATTACAAATTTGGAAGAACATTGATCTAACTCACAGATTTTATTGGAAAACAACAAAATACATTATTGGAAAACAGCAAAATACACGGGAACAATAATTCATTGAAATAATATATTTCTATCATTAAAATATGCTAAAAAAAGACTGACGTGTTCCATTTAGTAACAGTGTCCCATATTTATGGTAATGGAAAGAACGTGGTTCCAACTCACATTTTATTGGAAAACAACAAAATACATTGGAAGAATAGATTTCTATGTTAAAAATTTGATTAAAAAGAAATTGATGTGTTCCATTTAATAATAATATCACATATTTATAGTAATGGGATAACTTACTGCGATGAATGTGGGTCAAACCACAATTTTGATTGGAAAGAAGCAAAAATACATTTAGACACTAATTCTCCAGAAGAATCCCATATTTATGGTAATGGGAAGAACATGGGTCCAACCACAATTTATATCGGAAAACAACAAAAATACATTGAGACACTCATTGGTGAGAAGAATACATTTCTATGTTCAAAAATTGTTTGACAGAGTATTGATGTGTTCTATTGGGTAATAGTAACATGGATCCAACTCACTTTTTATTGGAAAAGAACTAAATATAATGGAACACTAATTATCAAAAGAGTACAATTCTATGTTCAGAAATTGTTTAAAAAGGGATTGATGTGTTCCATTTAGTAATAGTATCCCATATTTATAATAACGGATAGGTTATTGCAATTTCGGAAAAACTTAATGGAAAACAATTAAATATATTGGAACATTAATTCATGGGAATAAAAAAATTGCTTAAAAATAGATTGATGTGTTCCACTCACGAATAGTATACCATATTTATAGTAATGGAACATGGGTCCAATTAACACTTTTTATTGGAAAACAATAAAAATACATTAGAACACTAATTCAATGCAAGAAAAAAATTGCATAGAAAGAGATTGATGCTTTCAACGCACCAATAGTATCCCATATTTATAATAATCCGATAGTTTATTACAAGTTGGAAAGAATGTGCATCCAACTCACATTTTTTCTTGGGAAACAATAAAAAATACATTGGAATACTAATTCATTGGAAAACTAATTTTAAATTTTCAAAAATTTGTTATTACAAGGGAGTTGATGATGACACCTACCATTTTTTTGGAAAACAACAAAAATACATTGGAATACTAATTCATCGGAAAACTAAATTTAAATTTTCAAAACTTTGTTATTACAAATGAGTTGATGATGACACCTACCTTACAACACCTAACACCTATTAGAAAAAGGACACTAAAAATATGTGTTAAAACAATAATACATTGAAGAAATAAATTTCTTCACATTATCTCTAACAGCATGGAGAACCACTCTACTAAAGCCTCGGGCTTTCTTATGATATGCTTGAAATAATTCATTGTTTTCGCTTTTGGAATTTTTTAGAGATTGTAAATCAACTAATGTATGATATGTATGAAAGTAAGTGAGTTATTCCACAAGTTCTGAAAGTTGCTACATATACTATTCATTATGTTAAAATATAATTGGCTTACAAAAAGATTGAAGTAGAGAGCGAGAGATAGACCTTCACTTGCAAGTCTACACTCAAAACTAGTGAGCCATTCCATTTGGCTCATTACCAATTTACAATTAAATTTTCCACATTCCCATACCACCCAAATGTGACAAATTTAATTCCAAATTGGTAATGCCCCATGTTCTACCTCCATGTAGGATGACCAACTAATTTTGGTTGCAAACCTGTAAATATTACAATGATTATAAAATCTCATGTATATTATAAAATTTGATTAAGAAAAAACTAAAATTAATATAATTATTATACTTTAATTCCTTTCCATAATTTATTTCATTTTTATTTTATATAGAAATAAGTTAACATTATATTTATAGAGCAAAACCATGGATCCTGTAAATGTGTGTAGGATGTTCATGTGGGTCTTTTCTAAACACACTTTATAAAGCATACACAAATAATTCATACTACCTCGTTTAGTTTTGCTATTTTAGTTTTGCTTCATAGTTTTAAGTTCAACATTGTAATTATTTATTATTCAAAAACATTTATGGCACTGAAAATTGGATTGCCAATGCCAATTTGGAAATATTAATTAATGGCGCTGATAGTCGTATTATTAGTGTTACTTTTTAAAATTATGGAAAAAAAGCGTTGACAACAAGATTATCAATGACAATTGTAATTTCTTCTTTATATCAAAATCAAAGTCACAGCAAATCACATGTCAGAAAAGGAGTAGACACATACTAAAGAGAGCACTAGATAAATGAATGGAGCACTAGATAAATGAATGTTGACATGTTGTTTGATGACTTCACATTGGAATATTTCCGCCACTAAAGAGTAATCATCGTGGTAAACTAGCAGTGTAATTAATCATTTTTATTGATTGTTACTTTTAATCTCAAATGTTTCTCGACGGTGGAAGTAATTATATTGTGCAAAGTTAAAAACCATACAGTTTTAATCCATTGTATTGTGTTATCCACCAAGGTGAAAAGTTTGTTATCCTTCATTTTCGTAATTGAATGCCACTTTCGTTTAGTGGAAGTAATTATATTGTGCAAAGTTAAAAGTCATACAGTTTTAATCCATTGTATTGTGTTATCCACCAAGGTGAAAAGTTTGTTATCCTTCATTTTCGTAATTGAATGCCACTTTCGTTTCCGTTGCCCACGTTTCTGGATGGTGGAAGTTATGAGAGAAAACGGAAAATTGCAAGGGGGAACCCAAGGGACGTAACCTCCTCGAAGTGTATCCATAGGTTCGAGAGAATTTCCAAGAGCATGGATGGGACAAATTATATTCTTGGTCTATGGGTTATCATGATGTTGTTGCTTCAGCGTTTGTTAAAGGATTTGATGGCTAGGGGGTCACTGTTGTGTTAGGGATTTTTCTGTTAAAATCCTGAAAACAAGCAATAGCTGTACACACTAAGAATTTCTATTAAAAAAAACTTTTGTTGTTACAGATTATAATCTTTCTCTCTCTCGGAGAGGGATTCACCACTAACATTTCACTTCTGTGTGAAAAATTACATATAGATATTTTTCACGCTGCTGCGTGCATCCTTTTGCATACATAGAACATCTCATACGCACTGTTGTGCTTCCCTTTTCAATTGCCACAACAACCAAAAAAAATTACATATATATATGACTACCAAAAGGAAATTACTTACATCCGTTTTTCTTACCATGCTTCCGTAAAAAAAAATTAAATAGCTTTTACTTGTGCCCATACTCTCGCTGAAATAAAAATGATAAAATTAAAAACTTCACCAAAACTTACCAACCCTCAGTAAATTTACATTTACTGTTTTACTGACAAAACTGGCGGTAATGTAACTTTTACTTCACGTTGAATTCATTTTGCAGGCGTGTACTTCAACCAGTATTCAATTTGGCTTTGGGAACCCATCAGGTCCAGGCTTCATCGCATAGCAAGCATATATAAAAATTATGCACCCTTGGTTTCCCCATTGCGATATGCCGATCGCAATCTTTGCTGATACCTTTGATACAATATATTTTAACATATGCCTAAAATTCATTAAAACATAAAAAGAGCCGCTAGCGGAACTGAAATAACATTAAACAAAATGTTGAATACACGTCGGGTCCAGGTTATCGGGTCGCAACATAGCTCATGGTAAAGTCTGCCCGTTTTGTTTCACCGATAGCGATACGTCGATACCAATATCGGCGATCGCTCATCGCAAACACAAAAAATCCTTTAGAAGTCCTCCACTGCCATTTCATCGATGTGATATCGGCGATCGCTCATCGCTGAATTTTCCATGTTGTTGTACTACCCACCCGATGCGTAGTTGAAATTACACTTTCAACACTCCCCTTTAATTTCAACTGCTGGGCATTCAATCATACCCAAACATTTCCTCGAAAATTCAAAGCTTTTCTGATCCAATGGCTTTGTCAAAATGTCTGCTACCTGTTCCTGATTCCTGCAATGTTGTAAAATGATTTCTCCATTGCTTACCAATTCTCTGATATAATGAAACCTCGTGTCGATGTGTTTCGTTCTCTTATGAAACACTGAATTCTTTGATAATGCAATAGCTGAGCTATTGTCACAAAAAATCACTGTTGCTTTTGCTTGCTCTAGGCCTAAGCTCTTCAACATTCTTCTCATCCACACTGCTTGGCATGCTGCTGCTGTAGCTGCCACATATTCAGCCTCTATTGTAGACAATGCTACAATGGACTGCTTCTTAGAAGCCCATGAAATGGCTCCCGAACCCATGTGAAAAACATAACTGGAAGTGCTTTTCCGGTCATTTATACTTCCAGCCCAATCACTATTGGTGTAGCCAACTAAATCTGAACATTCTGAAACAGTATATAAAATTCCAAGCATTTTAGTACCTTTGACATACCTCAAAATTCTTTTCGCTGTTTTCCAATGTGCTTCCTTTGGCCTCTCCATGAATCTGGAAATTAAACTAACAACAAACATTATATCTAGCCTAGTTGCTGTTAAATACATGAGGCTGCCAACTATGCTCTTATATAAGCTAGGATCAAAATCCTTGCTGCTGTCCTCTTTGCTGAATTTTAATCCCATTACCATGGGAGTGATCGCTGCCTTGCACTCTTGCATATTAAATCTGCCCAACACTTCATTTACATATCTCGCGTGACAAATAAAAATTCCATTTTCATTTTGATCTACTTCTATTTCTAAGAAGTATCTCAACAAACCCATGTCAGTGATTTCAAATTTTTTTTCATGACTGATTTGAAATTTTTAATGAGGTAGTCATCATTACCTGTAAAAATCACATCATCAACATATAACATAACAATTAAAATCTTACCATCCTTTTCTTTGATGTAGACGGTGGGTTCTCCCTCACATTTGTCAAACTCATTACCCAATAGATATGAATCTATTCTGCTGTACCATGCTCTTGGCGCTTGCTTCAGCCCATAAAAAGCTTTCTTCAATTTGCACACTTTGTGCTCTTCACCTTTCTTCTCATAGCCTAGAGGCTGTTCAACATAAACTTCTTCCTTTAACACTCCATTTAGGAATGCTGACTTCACGTCCATTTGGTAAACTTTCACTGTTTTGTGCTGCTATGGACAACACACTCTCGACGTTTCCATTCTTGCAACCGTGCGTAAGTTTCCTCATAGTCCTACCATACTGCTACTCGTACTTTTGACAACCAGCTTGCCTTGTTGTCTTTCAATTTTGCCTTCAGACAATTGCACTGGTCTTATAGACGCCATTTGACTCCAATAGACTTTTTTACCTTTTGGTAGCTCAACCAAATCCCATGTCTTGTTTCTTTCTATGGCATTGATCTCCTCATCCATAGCTTCTATCCATTTCCTATCCTTAATAGCATCTTCAAAATGAATAGGGTCATCAACATGACAATATAAAGCAAATAAGGAATTCATTCCTTCATCATAAATGTCACTTAAGTTTCTAAACTTTTTACCTCTTTCATTTGGTGTACAAGTGTTTGAAGATGCACTTGAACTTCCACTTTGTGATGTGCTTGGAGAAGCACTTCCATTTCTCCTCAAGGGTGTTGCATGCTGCCCTTGTGTTGGTACTGCTGTTTGGGGATGTGTTTCACCCATCTCCTCATCATCTTCATCATGAGACAAACAATTTTTAACATTCACTGTTTTCTCTATGCTTCCATCCCAAGCTTCCTCCTCAATAAATTGAACATATCTGCTAACAAAAAACTTCTTGGTAGATGGGATATACAACCTGTAAGCTTTGGATTCTTCACTGTATCCAATGAAAATACATTTCTCCCCTTTGTTGTCCAACTTCCTCCTTAGCTGATCTGGAATGTGTGCATAAGCCACACATCCAAAAACTTTCATGTGAGTGACTCCTTGCTTTCTCCCACTCCATGCTTCTTCTGGCACTCTATTCATCACTTCTTTTGTAGGACACATATTCAAAATATACACTGCACAATTTACAGCTTCAGCCCAATAATCATTTGGCAAATGATTTGCCTTCAACATGCTCTTTGCCATATCCATAATGGTCCTATTCTTCCTTTCAGCAACTCCATTTTGTTGTGGGGTGTACCTTGCTGTAAATTGCTTGTGTATTCCATTTTCTCTACAAAACCGTAGGAATTCTTTGGAGATATACTCACCTCCTCTGTCAGTTCTCAAAACTTTAATATGCAGCCTGCTTTGATTTTCCACAAGTGCTTTGAAATTTCGAAATTTTTCAAACACTTCACTTTTGTTCTTTAGAAAATAAACCCAAGTTTTTTTAGTAAAATCATCAATGAATGTTAGAAAATATTGGCTACTTGCTAGTGATGGAGTTTGCATCGGTCCACAGACATCTGAGTGGACAATCTCTAAGGGTGCCTTTGCCCTTATGCTTTTCCCTGATGGAAAACTTTCTCTATGTTGTTTCCCCAATATGAAACCTTCACAAAGACTGTCCGGTTTCTCTATCAATGGTAATCCTCTTACCATTCCTTTTCTGCTCAACAAATTAAGACCTCCAAAGTTGAGATGTCCAAATCTCAAGTGCCACAACCAATTTTTATCCTTTGGTACGCTTTGGAAAGCCTCTTGTGTAACTGCTGCAATTTCAACTCCATCTTTCAAAACTGCTTTTATCCTGAGAGGGAACATCTTGTTCCTTGTCATCTTTACTTTAGCAATACATCGTTTTCTGGGTGCTCTATCCATGATGGTGCATATATCATTCACAAAGAAAACATTGTACCCCTTTTGAACAAGCTGACCAATACTCAAGAGGTTACATTTCATTCCAGGAACATAATAGACATCTGCTATGGTTTTCTTTTCACCTTTCTTTGTAAATATTTTAACTTCTCATTTTCCCATAATAGAAATTTTACTATCAGTCCCAAGTGTGACTTGTGATTTCACATTTTGATCTAATTTAGAAAACAAGGCTATGTTTCCTGTCATATGGTTGTTGCAACCAGAGTCTAGAAACCATATATCATCAATGGTTGTTTCAGTCATGTTACAAGCTAAAAGCACATTATCTTGGCTGATATTTTCTCTATTGATATTTGCACTAGATCTATTATTCATATCATGCTGCTTCTTCTTACATTCATTGGCATAATGCCCATATTTTTTACAATAATAACATTAGACATTGGATTTTTCATACCTTTGTCCTTGAGCATGATGTTGTCCACTGTGTTGGCTGCTGCCTTGGCCTTGGTTCTGATTTGGATTGCTGCCTCGTCCTTGAGCATTTGCTAGACTGTTTCTTCCACCTCTGTTTTGGCTTCTGCCTCTTCCTCTCTTGTTTCCTCTGCCTTGACCTCTTCCTCTTTCAAAAGACATCTGGGTCTTAAAGGCTTGCTCTAGAGATGAGTTTTCATTTCTACTCAACCTCTGCTCATATATTATCAGTGATGCATGTAGTTCATCAACTGAGAAATTTGTGAGATTCTTTGTGTCTTCTATGGTGGTGACAATCACATCAAACTTTGAGGGGGGGACCCTCAATAGTTTCTCCACAATCCTCATTTCTTCAAGAATCTCTCCATGAGACCTTATCTGTGTGACCAGACCAATTACATGTGTGAAGAATGAGTCAATATTGTTTGACTCCTTCATGCAAAGATTCTCAAAATCTCTCCTCAGCAACTGTAGTTTTGTTGTCTTCACTTTCTCCATGCCACGATAGGTTGTCTTGAAAGTTTTCCATGCTTCTTTGGATGTCTTCACTGCTGCTATCCTTGGAAACACGCTTTCATGCACTGCTTGATACAAAAATATGAGAGCTTTTGAATCCTTCTTCCTATTGCTCTTCAACAGATCCTTCTTTGCTTGAGTTAATCTGTTAAACTCATTTTCATCTGCTGGTTCTTCAAACCCATATTCAACAAATTCCCATAGATCTTGTGAGGAAAACAGGGCTCTCATGGTTATTGCCCAATAATCATAGTTTTTCCCATTAAACTATGGGAGCTGAGTATTAAACATACCCATGCTAGTGCATGTGCTGGTGCTGGTGCTGGAGCCAGCCATTCTTGCACTCTAAACTATGCTTCAAAATACAGACTGTGTATTTAAAATCACTGGTTGTCTTCAACATCAACACAGAAAACTAATCTGAGAAATACTTGGAATCTTTCTTGACTGAGTCTTCACTCTGCTGGAGAAGTTGTTGCAGTAAGAAATCCTTCAAATCCTTCCTTCAGCTTCTTTGACACCTTCAAAGAGCCTAGACTAGCTTTGATACCATGTTGGGAATTTTTGATAATTCCAAACAAAAACAGAACAAAACAGAGCAATGCTCTATTTCTTAACACAACGGAAATTAAAAAAAATCATTTGCGGAATACAACGTTTCAACAACGCAGAACTGGTGTTTCAGCAACACTCTGTTTTTGACGCAGCGAAACAAAAAAAATATTTTCTAATAATAGAGTTTCAACAACGCACAACAAAAGGGACTTTGTATTCATTAACAATACTTCCTCTAACAGAGGGATTACAACAAGGCTGCTTCAGAGGCAGTTCAAAAACTTCAAAAAACTTCACTCTGTAAATAAAAATTACACTACTGTGTCTACACTGTTGTACATTACAGAAAGCAAAATACTCTGTCTCCTCTGAAAATCAACACACTGTCTTTGCACCGCTGTGTCTGCACTGCTGTGCATCTACAAAAGACTCTGTTTCAGCTCAAAAATCTTACACTGCTGTGTGTAAATTTTTTCATTCATACATACGCGCTGCTGTGTATTACAAAGAGCACTCCGTCTCTCTTCAGCTCACACTACTCAGAAAGAAAAAAACATTACATTTCATATACGACAACCAAAAAGAAATTGCGTGAACCAAAAAAAAAACTACTTGAAATTTTTATGACAAGACCAGAAATTAAAACAAGGTATGAAGGGGCTGACGAATAAGTTTAATTCCTGAAATTTCTGGATGTTGTGGTACATTCTCCATGTCCGCAGTAAAACCTGGGGTTTACTATTTTTACCAACTGTAATAAATTACCACCATTCCATGAATGACCACCATTCTGTAATAAATCGTTGTGTAATGGTGAATTCAGGCAAGGACTGGAGCTGCAACTATTTAATGGTGGATACATCATTGCAGGGTATGGCAAAGCACTGGCCTTGCAGTTGAAAATAATATTTCAACATCCATCTTACGCCAAGCCATAATATAACACATCTGCTCCATAATATCAATGCTAACATATCAACTCAATTGTAATAGATCAACCGTGTAATATATCAATGGTTCCATGATCTCAAACACATTCTCCAAGATTCATATGATATATGATATAAAGATTGTCATCAAGGGTTCAGTTGGTTTGGGTTTTGGTGTTATTTATACCACGGTGAGAGTGATTTGTAGCGGGAGAAGAATGTCGTTTCTATCTTTATTTGTATTACTCTCAATTTAAAGTTAGAATAATGGCGGAGCTAGTCCTTCATGCCCACACACACACACACACACACACATATATATATTATCGCCAAACTCGATTATTATCATAATAACACCATCCCCTGATGCAGCTTGTGACAGTTAGGCCAGTCTGGCAACCAAAGAGAAACGTTTCCAGGTCGATGAGAGAAAAGGCCATTGGGTTGCATGGAAAACGAATGTCCAGATCTAAATGCACAGATCTAGAGCATTTTGTCTAGACGTCATTACATATATACTACAGTGTCACAGTGCCTACAATATATCGACCTCCTGAGCGATATAAATATTATATGGAATAAAATTATTGGAGGGCAGATTGCAGGGAATATATGTGACACCATAATATTGATGTACCAAGAATATATATCGTCGTTCTGACTTGGTAGGTCTAGTGTTGGTAGAACAGGTCTGGTGCTGACGTAATTTATGGCTCTAAATCATAATGTTTTGAACAATAGACTGTCCATAATGTATCAGTGCTAATATCAATGCAACCAACATATTTGGGTCATTGTTCCATTTCTAAGGTAATGTTTCATATTTAAGGAAGACATGCCAAATACTATATGATGCATAACTTGGTCAGTGTTGGCAAAACATCATAATTAGGTATAACGCTATGGCATGTGCCATAATTATCGTTGCCTGGCGTTTGGGTAATGCATTTATTGAACACATAACACACTAATTGAATGTATTTATTGGCATTGAATCATCATGTGTCACACATAATAATTCATTTCGGGCTTGATAAAATACCTTTGTCATTCTCAGGATTTGTGTCTTTCTGGTGCTACTGTTACCTGTCATTTCTCTCCCTTTATCTGTTATAACCATTCTACACATCCTTTGTGTGTACCTCTTATGACTTGTCCATCTCTACTCAAATGAACCCTTATCATGGTCTTGTCTTTTGCTTCTTCATCTAGACCTTCATTGTTTGTCTCTACAATCGAATCTACAGTCTTCTCTTCCTGAGCAGTTTCTTCAGCAATGTCCAAACAATGTGATCCATTTTCTCTCTGAATTGATCTCTTTTAGTCATCTTTCTTGGTTCTATATAAACTGGGAATTAACTTGCAGGACTTTAAATCTCTCTTCAACCACAGGTCCTTCTTTGTGACTCACATCAACTGGGCTTTCCTGTTTAGCATGCTCAACATGAACCAAATTCTCAACATTTAGAGATGCACTATTTGTTGCTTGAAGATGAGCTTCTAGGTCATGAATTTCTAGCGCACCTAATTCAGTTTCAGCGGGAAAATATTCCAAGATCTCCTTAACTGGGCTTCCTTATTCGAACCCAATAGAGGATTTTTTTTTCATCGACAGAGTATTTAACATGTGATAAAATCTCAAACTTGTTGAGTTTCTACATTTTCTGTTTGTTGTGTCAATGATTTGTCAAGCTTGTCTTCAGCTTGAATTTTTGAGGCCATTTCAATCACATACTGGTGTTGTTTAAAGTAATTCCCACCTTCAATTGACAGTTATGAGTCTTTTTCCATATACTTTGGATCTATGAGTTGACTTTCATATGTGCATTCGTTTGTGGGTGCTACCTGCTTGATGATCAATTTTTCCTCATCATGAATTTTCATTTCTTTTATTTCAATTGCGGATTCCTTGAAAATTGTCTCCTCATCCATGGGTACTGAAACCAGTTCCTTAGTGGTAGTTGCATCCACTTTCTCTTCATCCTCTATATTTGTTCTCTTATTTGTATGGCGACCATCTGTCACATAAACATCATCCTCAATAGGTTTTTCAGGCTTATTTTCATATTAAACGCATTGACTTGGCAGTGTCTTCTACATGAGCAATTTTCTTA
The DNA here is from genome assembly GCA_000404065.3 of Pinus taeda. Classification (NCBI taxonomy): domain Eukaryota; kingdom Viridiplantae; phylum Streptophyta; class Pinopsida; order Pinales; family Pinaceae; genus Pinus; species Pinus taeda. Next base: position 341,517 of record APFE031386107.1, read on the forward strand.
TCTTCAAGAGCAAAGCCCTTGCACTATTTCTTTGCTACAACCTTCTAGTTAGCCCCATTGATTGTACACTGGCTTCCTCTCATTGAAGGCTTCTTAATATCTCTTCTTATAGCAGTCCTACATGAACACATGGCCTTCTGGTGACTTTCTTTTACATTTAGTTTTTCCTGTGGAAGATACTCAATGTCAGCATTTGGCATGTATGCATTTATTCAATTGTTGAATGAATTGATTTTGTAGATGCCCCATTTTCTTTTGCAGATTTTGCAAAAGCCTTAAAAAAAAAGCTCTTGTTATCTTTCATTTTTTCTTCTGATTGCTTCACATATCTCTTACTATTTCAGGGTCTCAAAGAGGTGACATATTCCCTTTCGTAACTTGCTTCTTTCCAATATTTTATTCAATATATTTTCCTCAGTATAGATGTATTTCACACTTACATATCCAAAGCTTCATTGTCAATAATTGAGTTTCTCTCCCCCTCAAGTTCTATTGGTTCAACATTGACAAATTCTTCTTTTCTTTCTTAAGTAACTTCCCCTGAGACCAAGCTAGGTCACTAGTTGTTCTTTATTCTTTCTCTTCCACATTTTATCAAGTTATATTCTCTTATTTTCATTTCTTTCATTCTTTGATCTGCTTGGAATTGCTTCCATCCTTTGTTTGGTGCTCGTTAGAATATATGGCAGCTTGCAATCCTTTAATTTGTGGCCAAGATCATTACACACAAAACATCTTGTGTGGCCAAGAAATAGAGAAAATGATGTGTTTCTTTTTGCTTTCATGTTTTTCTTCATATACACTTTGCATTCAAACACCTTACGTCCAAATTAATGACACATATAGCAATAACCATAGAAACAATTTATGTACCTGGTGGTTGATGTTCTCCTTTGATTGCTTGCTGGATAACACCTTCTTGTTTGTTGCATGTATTGTTGAATAGTCTTGATCTTCTTGTTCTTACAATATGTTGTTATGTGCCCAAGTTCATGGCAATGGAAGCATAAGATATGTTCTCTTCTTTGAATTCTTGTAGGCGAACCTCATATCTAGGAGCAAATTGTATTTTCTTCACTTCATACTTTTCATTTTGATTATGCTGCTTGTATTTGTTTATTTCTTTTCCAATTATGTTGTTGTTGGATTCTTCTCCTATAGTTATTTTTAGAACTTCATTATCCTTTAAGGTTTCCTTTGAGCTAGTTCTCTCATATTCTGAGTCCTTCATGGATTCAATCTCCTCTTCATGCTTTCAACAAAGAGTTTTATTTTCATCCAAATCACTTCTAGTTGTAATAATCTCAAATCCTAATATTTCACATTGTACTTTTTTCTCCTTTAGATGGTTATTCATCATCCCCTCTCTTCTCCTTGCTTCTTCAACTTGTGTCTTCAAACTCACAATTTCTTCCTTGTACTTATTCTCTCTCTCATCTCATATTTGCATCAGTTTCTTTATATCTTTGTTTTCAGTTTTCAATCTATCTATTTCAGTCAAGGCTATGTCAAGCTCGGCTTGTTCTTCAACTATCATTTCATCATGGAAATCAAATCCATTAACACTAGCAGAGAGCTCATTTGATTGAATGCTTTCCTTTTGACGGGAATTTTTATTTTCTCTTTATATTCTCCTTCTTGACAGTGCAGCCACTAGTTTCTCCTTCATGCATGAGATGCAATCTATCCAAAATTTATTTTGTAGATTTTAATTATATTAATGTAGCAAGATACTTATTATGAATATTGTTAAACATAACATAGTTCGCCTTAGAATTCCATTGTTGTTCTTACGTAGAGGGAGAGTTTTTACAATAGCCATCACATGCTAGTTTCCATACACCAGGTCCATAAGATATTTTGGTTTTAACCTTATCTCTCCACTCATGAAAGCTCGTTGGACTCAACACAAGTACACTTTGATAGTCCATGACTCAACCAGATCTACCTTCAAGTTGTTAGGCTTATAAGAAGGAAACGGCTCTGATACCAATTGATGAACACTTGACTAAATTGAGAGGGGGGGTCAATCAGTTGAGTATACCCATGGACAATAATATTATTTTCTTCAAACTCATTAATTGAAACATTACATGACCAACTTAACAAATAATGACCAACATATTGAATATGTGAACAACAAGTAATAAGCAAATCAAACCATCTCATGAGCACATAATAACAACACATATTGACACTAGATATATGTGGAAACCCATAAAGGGAGAAAACCATGGTTTTATTATTGTTGTGACGCAAAGGAAAGGTCCTACTTCTTATTACCTCTTATTTTCTATAGGCCCTAACCTACAGGACACCGCTACCTCAATTTTCTGCAAGTTGCAACATGCAAGGAAGCTCCAACTCCTCCATGATTTATGTAGGCTACAACCCACAAGAGGCTCCTACCTCAACCAACTCCAATTGGATATTTATCAAGCTTCAACTTGAAATTAAACTACCATCACCTGATGCAAACAAGAAACAACAATGTTGGTGTACCTGGTCATAAATTTTGCATGTCTCCCTCTTCATTTATTCATGTTCTTCACTTCAAATCTGCATCACATCAGCTCCATATGTGTCAAGTAACTAATGCATAATGGTTCTATCAACTCTCACATTTTCCCTTTCTCTAACGTCTCATGCCTTCCAAAATCACATCTTTTATAGAGATAGTTTATGGTTGTTTGTATCCAACATAAGAATATGAAGTGAATAGGCTTGACTCTTTGTCTTCCACTCATTCGTTTCCAAACTCATCAGATCTTGAATATTGGAACACAAAAATAAATAATCCATCCAATATCAATTTCAACCACATGTAATGATTAAATGCATCAACCTAATGCCAACATCAAATGAAAATATTTATCATTAATGCATCACAACAATAGACTTTGTAACATATTTGTCTTTGCCTAGGAGTCTTGCCTTTGCATCACAACAATTCAACTCAATCAACAATATTACATCACAACAAATTCTTCAATATAGTAACCTATGCAACATTATAAAACTATTTTAATGTATCACAACTCTTCCTCCTCCTTCTGCTCCTTCGCCTTCTTTTGCTACTTGCTACTCCTTGCATTGTTGCTGCTCCTTGTATTGCTGCTCATTTGCTTGCTATTCCTTTTGTTGCTCCTTTGCTTGTTGTTCCTTGTGCTCCTCTTTTGCTTGCTTCTCCTTGTGCAAGTTGATCCTTTTCTTTTTGCTTCGTGTTTGTTTCTCCTTTGCTTGCTAATTTGCGGCTATAACAACATATGTCTTCCTCTGCTTCTTTAGCATTGATTGCAACCATGCGTGCTTGTTGTTGATCCTCGCATGTTGTTGCTCCTGCATCGCTTGCTACTCCTTGTGTTGCTCCTTTGATTTCTACGCATTTGCCATCAATGACAACATTTCCAACAAGATTGCTAGTAGCACACATGGAACATCCTCTTACATATCTTGAAACAATTTCATTCATACGAGGCCAATAACAATACCTTTGAATTTGTGCGATTGTTTTGCCTACACCAAGCAATAAGAGAAGTGTGGGCTTCCCTTATGACATTGAATCTTTCACCATATTGAACACATAACTTTCCAAGATGATATAACAACTTGTTATGAACATGATAATCCAACTTTTCTACATGATTGCCTTGAATCAAGGTTGCATAAATATATTTTAAAACGTCATCTTGAGCATATTATTCAATATAACTTTCATGCATGATTGAGTTATGCTTAAAAATGACAAATGCATTAATAATAGGCCTTGATAACATATCAACAACTTTGTTGTATATACCTTTCTTGTACCTGATTACCAAATGAAATTGATGTAGGAATCTGATCCACCTAATGTCTAGCTTCTTGTAGCTTGGTTTGCAATTGTAAATATTGAAAATTTTGATGGTTAGTATGAATAATTGTTTCCTTACCCACCAAATAGTGCTTCCATTTCTTCATGCTTTGTACCAAAGCGTACAACTCTTTATCATAAGTTGGATAGTTAATTATTGCATTGGTAAAGGTTTTAGAATGATAACAAATAGATTTACCATGTTGCATCAAAACTGCTCCCATGGCATAATCACTTGCATTGGCTTGAATCGAAAATAGTTTTTTAAGATCTGGAAATGTAAGAACTGGTGTTGTACCAATTTTCTCTTTTAATTTATCGAAGGCTTTCTGCTACTTTCCTCCCCACTAAAAGATATGTTTCACACTTGTCAATGCATGTAATGGTCTTGCAATGATGCCGAAGTTAGCTATAAACCTTCTCCAATATTGGGCTTCTCCCAAAAAGCTCCTAACTTCTGTTACATTATTGGGTTTAGGCCAATCCACAATGACTTCAACTTTTGAGGGATCAATTTTCAATTCACCCCCTCCTACAATATGACTCAATTAAACCAAAGAGGTTTCCCCAAATTCACACTTAAACATCTTCAAATACAATTTCTCTTTCTTTAAAACATCTATAACTTATTTCACATGCTTGACATGCTCTTCTCAAGTCTTACCGAAAATCAGAATATCATCTAAATAGACAATGACAAAATCATCCAGGAATGGTCTCAACACATCATCCATAACTCTCATTAATATTGTAGGTGCATTACAAAGCCCAAACGACATAACTAACCATTCAAACAAACCTTGTTTTGTCTTGAAATAAGTCTTCCAAATATCACCTTCATCAATCCTTATATGGTGATAACCGCTTCTCAAATCCAACTTGGTGAAATAAACAACATCCTTTAACTAATCTAGCAAATCATTAATACAAAGAAGAGGATAACGATTATTTACTGTAATTTTGTTCAAAACTCTAAAATCCACACACATGCACCATGTACCATCATTTTTTGGAACCAAGACTATAGGAGACCCATAAGGAGTTGTTCTAAGCCTAATGACCCCTTTTTCAAGCCGCTCTCGAATTTGCTTCTTGATCTATGCATTCTCCAAAACTGACATTTTGTACATGCCAGTTTTTGGAAGAGGTGCATCCTGCTATAAATGAATCTCATGTTGTATTCCTCTTTTAGGAAGCAGCCCTTCAAGTTCCTAAAAGATCTTATCATATTTGTTAACAACTTCAACCAAATCATACTTGAGTTTTGAATCACATCCTTGGAAAGCTTCAGATTCAGTAGTATCTTTGGGTTTAATCATTAACAATACAAAATTCTTACTAGCATTAACAAGCCTTTTCATTGACTAGCACTCAAAAGAGATAAGTTCATCTTCTTGAGATGTGCTCTAACAATATACTCAACACCATATTTAAAAATATGATATGTGTTCTCATGACGATGTAATATGGTTTTTCATTCATATAAGTATGGGCTCCCTAAAACAATCTCGCATATGTCAAGTGGTACAACATCAACCTCTGCCTCATCTATAAAGTTTGCAGTGATGGCCAATTTTAGTTTACACTTTCTTGTCATTTGCAATTTGGCATTTTCACATGCCCAACCCAAAGAGTAAGTTTTAGGATGAGGTGTAGTTTCTAAGTTTAGTTTCTTGACAATAGCTTCAGAAATAAGGTTAACTTGGGATCGACTATCAAACAAGGTATTAACATTGGTATATTTTGTAATGACCCGAATATGGAAAATCTCAATTATTTCTTTATCATTTTGAGACTCAATAGTCTTACTGGAAGAACTAGCACTTACAATATAAGTTTTACCTTTCATTTGCATGGTTTTGATTTTGGTTTCATCACCTGAATCAGATCCTAGATTTTGTTGAATTGTTGCCACTGTCTTTTGTTTCCCCTTGTTATTGAACTTATTTGGTCTCATTTCTAGATGTAGTTTCCAACAATGGTCTTCATCATGGCCTTCTTTAGAGAAATGTTTACAGGTAAGTTTCTCTCCCTCTTTCTTGACTGCAACATTCTTTTTGCATTTTCCTTTAAACTTCCCCTTTCCTTTGTTTCTAGATTTGGATAGTTTCTTGCTAGTTTCTTGATAAACATTCTTCCCTATTGCTTCTAAATGAGTTGCTTGAACACATACTTCATCCAGATTGGTGGGATTAAACATAAGAATTATATGTCTCAAATAACTATGTAATCCACCTACGTATTTAAGGAGAGTGTCTTGTGACGACAAATCTACACCCAAGATTAAAAATATGCTTTTAAATTCTTGTGCATAACTTTGAAGACTTTGACCTTTAGCTTGTCTAAAATTTTCCCAATCCATAATTTATTTTTGCATGTAGGCTAATGGATAAAATTGTCTTCTTAATGCAGTTATAAAATCATTCCAAGAAGAGATAATTTTACCACTTTTCTTCAAATATTCTTGAGTTCTGGAATCCCACTAGATGAGGGTTTCACCTTCCAAATGAAGAGAAGCAAGTTGGATCTTGGTCAAATCATCCTTAATCCTTTGAATCCTGCAATAGACTTCAATTTGACAAACCCAATTATCAAACTTTTTAGCATTTACCTCCCCATTGTACATAGGCAATTCAAACTTGACATCAAGCTTTAACAAAGGAGACTTAGCATTTCCTTTTGGAGATCTAGGAGGAGTATGTGTAGGTGTTGAAGGAGGTGAAGAAGGAGGTGAGGATGGAGGTGAAGAGGAGGTGGTGGTGGAGGCTTTCTCCCATCACCACCATTACCTTTTGGATGATTTTAACTCTCTTCTTGCAACCTTGTTGTCCTCTCTTCATACAAAACTTTCACCATTTCAGACATATCTTAGAAATCCTTTTTGAAATCTCTCTCATCCTCAAACATCATCTCATGTCCTTCTTCATGTGACATGACTGGTGGAGTTTGAGGAGTTTGTGACCTCCTTGAACCAATTTGAGGATTTCGTTCTTCAAGCACTCCTTATCCTCTTTTCAACTTTAACTTTGTAAGCATCAAGAAAACACTTGCAAACACAGTGAAATCTTCAAAACAACCATGCTCTGATACCAAACTGATCTAAAATTAAAAACCTAAAGGTTTCATAAAAAGTTTGTAAGCAAGTTTATGTCTTGTAGGAAATGGATCAATTTGCAAAAGGACATAAAGTTGGTGCTTTTAGTTAAGTTTTGCATAAATAAAACTGAAAAAAATAGACCATGAACAACATCACACAAACAACAATTTGATGACAAAGTTCACCCCTCCTACACTACGTCTCTAGGTCCAGCCTCCTAGGTTGGGCCTTTAAATTATATGCTCAAATCTCAAATTACATCTTTTTACATAGCTCAAATTGCAAAAATGATACTACCATTGAGTTTAGAGCACCCAAAAACCCTTGTATATGCTCTTCTTGGGCTAAAAAAGGCTAAAGAATGATCAAGTTAGACCTCTTTCTCCAATTCAAGCAATTCAAGCGGAGTTGGAATCAGAACAATGAACACTACGATTTGGCACTAGTTTCGAGAAATTTTGATCACTTTTATTTTTGAGCATATTTTTTATTCCCTGGATCAAACGTTGTAGAAGGGACAAGTTCCTCATTGTGTAAACTTGTGTTGTCGAAAGACATAGCTAGAGCTACCCACCAAGTCAAGGATAGTCTCAAGGACATATTGTTGAAGGTGTCATTGTTGAACTTGGAAAAGGAGTTGATTGATATAGTAAAGTTGTTTGGTTGAGTTATAAATCAAGTTCCCTTGTCCTATTCTCATTGTAAACTCAACTGTCAATTAATTCAATGATTGTGTATTTCCAGAACTTATTTTTGTAGTGATGTCGATTTAATTTGACTAATGATAAATGTCCATATTATTGTTTCTAAGTGTATATTAGTGATGGGCTTCTAGCTAAGATTTATTCAAAAATTGCATTGTTATTTATTAGTGTTATGGAGCTTTGGTTTTACACTGTGTGTAGTCATTTTGAATTAAAAGAAGTAAAATTGCACCTACAACCAAAGACATTCAAATTGTTTGATGAAATGTTGCATTGAAAATTTTAGATATAGCTCAGAAAACTCAGTGAAATTATGAAGAATTTCGTAAGGGAATTTTACAATCCCCCGTGACTGTCTCTTCCTCTTTAGATGGTACTTCTTTTTTCCCCTTCCTCAAAGTTTCTTCTTCTTCTTCGCATAGTGGGGTGGGTTCTCTGACTTGATAACTTCTCCTATAAGTGACACCTATATAGGAGTGGTCTTCGAAACTCATCAAAATGTTGATATAGGTTTCCCTTCAAACCACACAGTTGTCCAAGACCATGCTCTGGTACCACTAAAATATACCCTCTCAATTTGTTTAGCCGTTGTGGTAAACCTAGCCGTTTGAAGATCTGCTCTCCTATTTATTATACAACCATGATTTGACTCCTCAACTTGTCCTGACGACGAACCACACTGGTTGGTTCGAAACGCGTCGACAAAGGTTTTCTTCATGTGATTTTCGTCGAAACTCTTTGTATAATTGATATGGATCATAGAAGCCTCAATTCAATAATAGATACCCTCTCAATTTTCACCAATAAAATTTTGAGTTTTATTGAGTTTGTCTTTGATGTGTTTTATCAAATTGTTTATGTACATATGGTTCTAGGTGTGTTTTTCATCATAGATTCAAATAAAATGAACACAGCATCATAGTAACACCATGAAATCACTCCAACTTAGAAAAATGTAAATTGTATTACACTCAGAAATAATACATTCCGTTAATAAAACATGCGCCAGCAATAATAGGGAAAAATAATGATAAATGTCAATGGTATGTAGATCAACATATGTAGTTGTAGGTGGTTGTTACTAACCATAAAAACACTAGCAATGTTATATTTGCTTTATTAGGAGCAGTAACACATCCTCAAATCTTATGCATACATTAAATCAACAAAATGACGCTCAACCCTCTGATTTAATGCTAACTTGACCCCTACAAATGAAGATATTTAGCCCACGAATGGATTGTTAAACTCATCCTCTAGTATCAACACAACCCCTTCAATAATGGTCTCAATTTTTTGTGCAAACTGGGCCAGTAATAGAGAGATATCTCGGTCCCTTTTTGTGAGTGAAAACCCAACCTTCAACCCACTTCATATTTCAACAAACTCCCCTCACTGAAATGATAAGACTCAACCCTCTTTTTGATGCAGGAGAATTTAGACCTAGTCATCAATGTGATGGTATGATCACATGTTGTGGCTAACAAAGGGTTGGAAGACGAGATTAATTAATTTTATTAATTTAAATGTATGAGAGTGTTTTATTTGTTGTCAAAATCTGAGCAGAAAAGGGTATAAGTAGTTGATTGATCCTCCCTGCATGGAGATCAGGCCAAGCAGTTAGATTATCTGGTTTGAATAGGATATGAGGGATTTGAAAGCTTAAATTAGCATTTGTTTGCGAAAAGAGTGAAGTAAAGAGATGTTTTAGGGAATAATGAGAGATTTATGGATCTGAACTAAATGGGTTCATGAATCCGCATTTTGTATAAATTGTAATATTTTGAAATGAGTGAAGGGGTTAGATTCAGATGGAAAGATAGGATGGATGAGCGAGGGCAGAATTGAAACAGTGGAATGTGACTATTTCTTTTGTAAATATTTATTAATATGAATACAATGTGGATTGTGTATTTCTTTGTTTAATTTAGTATTGAGTGTGTTTATAACTTTTAGTCTCTAGATTGATGATCTGAGAATTACTATGTTTGTTGATACTCAGAATATAGGATAAGAGTGTGTGTTTTGTATATAACGTAGAAAACTGGTTGATGTGAATTATCCCTACCAGATTATTAGACAGAGATTGAATGAAGGAATGAATCATCATTGATCACAGGTTTGATCAATGATGATCTGTTTGTGAGAATATCGTAAGTGTTCTATAATGAATGTGCATGCGGTTTAATACAGGAAATAGACTCAAAACATCAAAAGACTAAGTTGATTGATAATTTGTAGAGAATCCTCAAAATAAGTCAGGACCGTCCGTTGGCTAGCAGATCCGACGGTGAACAACAATTGCAGAGGTAAGAGAGCATGGATTTCTTGATCGTGGTTGAAGCCCTGCACTCACTCCTAGTCGTCGATCTCATATTCAAACTTTTATATCGCAATTGATTGCGGGGGTTAAGCGCGTTTTTAAATTGTGTGCTAGTTGAAGTCCCGCAAACCGTAGATTTGATGGCCTCTTATATCCAACGGATATCGTGTCATAAAGTGATCAAACTTTAATTTCAAAAACAAACCCAAAAATCTATACATCAAGGATTTATATTCATTATCGGCTCCATAAGAGTGGTCAAAGTTAGTGGAAAAGTCGGACCTGATATGTTATCAATACAGGTTAAATCTATTTGAGAACTGGTCGGATGCAGTTTAAGTGAGACCGGGCTCATTGACAGGTTATATCTTTGTTTTTCGTTGATCAGGTGTATAGTCGGGTTTTCTATCGTTTTTGGTTCCGATAATTTGATGGGGTTTTGTTAAGTTAAGTGAACAAGGATTTAATTAGTTTTAATTCTGAATTTATGGAAGGGTGTAACCTTGCTTCACTTTGGAGGTTATGTGAGCATAACTCATAGGTTCACATGGGATTTTTAAAGGATGTCAGTTACGTGGCATCATTTTTGGTATCAAAGAAGAAAAAGATTTTGCATAGAAGTACAATAATGTTAAAGATTGGAGATATCTGCATGTTAGAACAATCAAAGTAAAATTAGAGCTCAAAATAATTTAATGCAAAGGACACTGAGATCAGAGCAAGGAAAAGGCGAATCCTCTGTCAATAGAGAGATTTGTTTGGATGTTTGGAGAACAACAAGGGAGTCAAAATTTCCATGTAAATTGATTGAATGATTGGTTTGATTTGAAAGCAAAATTGAAGTAGAAGGTTTTGAATTTAAAGTCAAATAGAAGAGTGGATTGCTATGACTGAAATCATTTAAATGATTTGAAGAATTTTAATAATTAAGGATTGCTTAAAGTATTGTTAAAGACAATGATATTGATGGTTGAAAGAATAAATATTGGGTTTAATAGAACTGAAAGAAGAACCACTGTAAGGAATGAATTTTGGAATTTGTAGAAGCAAGACAAGATTTGCTTACAACAAATTATCAGAAGGAATTTGTAGTGTGTCATGAATTTGTAAATATAGGTGAATTTCAAATTGAATCTTAATCGTAAGATGAAGAATAGTCGTTGGTTGTATGAAATCTTTTGAATGGAGAAGTTTAAATGAAATAGTGAACAGATGAATCATTTGGAAAAGATTTAACTGATGGAACGAGAATTAGTTTTAAGACATGTTTGAAAGAAAACTGACAGGTTTGAAAGGTGCTTTGATGTATTTTGTGATAAGATTGTACAGGTCAATGGAAGCAGCGAAATTGCTAGAAGGAAGAACGAATTATATCAGCATCATAGCACATGAGCTATGTTAAAGAAGATGAAGTAAGAAGAACTCTCAAATGAGTAAAAGTGACAATACCCAACAGTAAATGAAATTACTGAAGGAAAAAAGGAAGTGAGCAATTGAAGATGTAGTAGCCTAGAGCAAAGAGTGTTTAAGAGAAGCTAAGAACAACTTCCAACTACGGTTGGGTAGAAGTTGTTGAGGCAACTCCACAATTGTGATTGTGGGTAGAGCTGTCTTAAAGATAACAATTCCAACAAGATGAGTGTTGGGTAGAATTGTGAGTCAATGAAAGGTTCGAGGAAAGAACCAATAGATGCCAAAAGGCTAAACTCATAAAAGTTTGGTGAGGCGTGAAGGAGACGTGTTACAGATGAAAAAAAGGGCTAGTTGCGTCTCACTAGTGAATAAGGAAATTTCACCAGAGGAAAAAATGGAATTGACTATTGATAGTCATAACGGGGGTACAGAGGAAAGTCACAGACAGAGGAAAAAGAGTGCCAAAGCAGTTGGACTCAAAAGAATGAGTAAAGGAAAAATGGACATAGAGTTGGCTAAGATGAAGGCAGAACTTAGTGATTTGAAGAAGCTGGTACAAACAGGAATCAGAGAAGATTTGGAACGAGGAATTTATGTGGGGAAAAGAGTTAAGTGGCATGTCAGAGAATTGTTTGTTGAGAAATTAATGCTTCGAAAAGTTGAGGATGAAGGAGTAGAATACATTTGTGAACCAGAGAAAGGATCTCTCCTTGGAGAAGGAGACATTGATGATAGTGATGATAATGACGGAGAGATGATCTATAAAGATCGGCATGAGAGAAAGGTGTTGGTAGCATCTTCACAGACAAAAGAATCTCATAATTTTGGGATTAATTATTTGTGTGAATGTAAAGTTGTAGGTATACAACAAAATGAAATTGACTCTATGAAAGAGGCAAAGATAAGAAAAACAGAAAAGGAGGTGTAGGAAGACTTTCAAGACTTCGATTGGTGGAGAAAATTAAAAGGTATGAGTAGATGGTTGTGTCTTCTCTTAGTGAAAACTTATTGGATCATATTAAAAGGAATATTAACATGGATAGAAAACCAGTGGAAAATGGATAGAGGGAGAGAAGCTAATGCGTTGCAGGGTTGTGAAGAGAAGAGAAGCAAAGCTGACACAGAGAACTCAGCTAAAGAAGTTAAGTCAAGGAAATATTTGAAAGATCAAATTCTTATCATAGAAGAGGAGACATTATTGTCTTATTTGGATAAACTGAGTGCTGGAGAAAATTGTGAAGGACAGGGGGATGTTATGCAGACTTATGATGAAATTGTCAAGCAAAGTCAAAAAGTTGCAGTCCCAGAAGTTTTCTTTGATGAAAAGGAAATCAGAGATGTTGAGGAATAATTTCTCAATAACTTAGCGAACTACCCGAATAGTTCAAAGGAGCATGAAGGTCTGATCGATGAGAGTTCAGATGAAGAGTCGTGTATTTTTTAAACTAACATGATGTGTATATTTTTAGGTTTGACAAATGAACAACAATTAGACAATGTGCTCATGCATGTTGATGAAGTGAAATTGTTTGAGGAAATAGTTGAAATAGAAGGATATTTTGAGCATGTATTTAATACTTTTGAGAATGATGGTATTGATAGGGAAATTGTCATGATTAAGGACGCTGAAGACAAACAAATGGAAATTTGTGGTGATAACTAGAATAAAGTATCTTCAGTAGAAAATCCAGACAGTGTGGAAAATGTGAAGGAATGTATGATGATGTTGACAAATACAGAAGTTCAAGAATTCTGTGATTTTGAAGTGGATTATTTTTATGAATCTGTAAACCATGAAGAAGCTTTAGAAACCAAAATTTTGTTTTTGTTGTAGGTGAAGATGAAACAACATTAATTAGTTGTACAAAAGGTGAAATCATACTTCACAATGATATATTTCAGGAGATTTTAATTCTTGAATTGTTGAATGACATTTTTGTGTCAAAACAAGGAATATTCTATAATGAATAGGAAAGTGCTCAAATGAAATTTATTGACAGTTTTATAAATTTTGCAAAGGATTAGTATAAGGACTCGATGACAGAGTTATCTGTGGAGGCAGAAATCCATAGTAACTTTAAATCTGATAATTGTGGCAGAAATTCAATTTTATATAGGTAAGAGGAGTCACATGCAAATGATATGCTTATTGGAGATGAGGGAAGATTCAAATTATTGGAAAAGTTATTAGATGAACCTGATAAGATAAAGGGAAAAATTATCTTTAATGATAATGAAAGGGACACTATAGAGTACAAGAAATAGTGTGTAAATGACATAGGAGAAGAAGAATTGGACATAAATTTCATAATTTCTATGGTAAGGGAGAATGTACAGCAGATAGATGTCAATGGAGTTCAACTAAGAACAAATTGTAAAGAGGAAGTTGGGAAAGTGTGGAAGATGAAGTCAGTTAAAAATAGGGACAACAAGGAAGAGAAATTAACAAAAGAAATTTGTATCAGCAAGGAAAGTGGATAGCAACAACATAAGATTTGAAATCCTGGAAGAACAGAAGCGACAGTGGCAGAAGAATTGAATCAACAGCATGATAAAAGTGATGACTAGTTACAAAGTAAAGTTTGGGATACTGGATGATCAGTAGAAGAAACAGATGACCAGGAGGTCATGAAAACTTTCAATTTTGGGAGTCTGATGCAGGAGAATTTAGACCTAGTCAGAAATGTTATGGTATGATCACACGTTGTGGCTAACAAAGGGTTGGAAGACAAGAGATTAATTAATTTTATTAATTTAAATGTATGAAAGTGTTTTATTTGTTGTCAAAATCTGAGCAGAAAAGAGCATAAGTAGCTGATTGATCCTCCCTGCATGGAGACCAAGCGAAGCAGTTAGATTATCTTGTTTGAATAGAATATGAGGGATTTGAAAACTTGAATTAGCATTTGTTTGAAAAAAGAGTGGAGTAAAGAGATTCTTTAAGGAAGAATGAGAGATTTCTGGATCTAAACTAAATGGGTTCATGAATCCACATTTTGTATAAATTGTAATATTTTGGAATGAGTGAAGGGGTTAGATTCAAATGGAAAGATAGGATGAATGAGCGAGCATAGAACTGAAACAGTCGAGTATGATTGTTTCTTCTGCAAATATTTATCAATATGAATATAGTGTGGATTGTGTATTTCTTTATGTAATTTAGTATCGAGTGTGTTTATAACTTTTAGTCTCTGGATTGAGGATCTGAGAATCACTGTGTTTATTGATACTTAGAATATAGGATAAGAGTGTGTGTTTTGTATATAAGGCAAAAAATTGGTTGATGTGGATTATCCCTACCAGATTAGCAGACAAAGATTGAATGAAGGAATGAATCATCATTGATCACAGGTTTGATCAATGATGATCTATTTGTGAGAAGATCATAAGTGTTCTATAATGAATGTACATGCGGTTTAATACAGGAAACGTACCTGAAACATCAAAACACTGAGTTGATTGATAATTTGTGAAGAAACCCCAAAATAAGTCAGGATCGTCCGTTGGCTGGCAGATTCGACGGTAAACAGCAACTGCGGGGGTAAAAGAGTACGGATTTCTTGATCATGGCTGAAGCCCCGCACTCGCTCCTAGCGATCGATCTCATATTCAAACTCTTAGATCACAGTCGATTGTGGGGGTTAAGCCCATTTTTAAACCGTGTGCTAGTTGGAGTCCCACAAACCGTAGATTTGATGATCTCTTATATCCAACGGATATCGCGTCATAAAGTGATCGAACTTTTATTTCACAAATGGACCCAAAACTCTATACATCAAGGATTTATATTCCTTATCAGTTCCATAAGAGTGGTCAAAGTCCATGGAAAAGTCGGACCCGATATGTTATCAACACGGGTTAAATCTATTTGAGATCCGGTCGGATGTAGTCGAAATGGGACCGTGCTCATTGACAGGTTATACCTTTGTTTTTCGTTGATCGGGTGTATAGTCAGGTTTTCTATTGTTTTGGGTTTTGATCATTTGATGGGGTTTTGTTAAGTTAAATGAATAGGGATTTAATTAGTTTTAATTCCAAATTTATGAAAGGGTGTAACCTTGCTTCACTTTGGAGGTTATGTGGGCATAACTCATAGGTCCACATGGGATTTTTAAAGGATGTCAGTGACATCGCATCACTTTCAGTGATAGATTCAACCTCCCTTAGCAATGGTAATGCCTAGCCTCTCACCCCAAAATCTCAGCGAACAACTAAGGTGAATTCGACCCCCTTTTCTTAGGACTTCGACCAACAAATCAACCCTTTGTAACATTACTTGGCCAGCAAGGAAAATGAAGGTAACTCGACCTTCCTTTAACAATAGACTCGGCCTCTTTAGAGTGCAAACTCATCCCCCTAAATAGCTCAAGATAAGGCCTATATGAAGGGAATATGAAATAACACAAGTCAAAACTTAAAATAAACTAATAAGACCTCAAACTCATTTCCTTTGTTTTTATATCTTTCTTCATTGAAGCACAGTGGCGAAGTTTGAGTAATATCACTCCCAAAACTAGTTAGGGTGTATAATGTCAACACTGAAACTAAAAACCAACAAAGAGGGTTTCCAAAAACCCTAGACTTTTCTTCAAGAGCTCTCCACATTTATTTTTATCAAGTGATCAAATGCAAGAAAGAGGAGAGACTCCTCATTTTCCCATTTTTATGACTTATTCGCCACTTTTGCCACATTTTTACCCTTTTATTTAATAAATTCACTTTATTAGGTTTTCTTCACTTTATAATTTAAAAGTTATTTTTCATTAGCCTAGGACACATGTCCCACTTTTCACTACTTTAGATTTTGTAATATTTTATCCTAGGTGAATCGTGTTCCCTTGATTAATTTTTCTTGTCCCAACCTATGGGAACCTCATTAGGGCTATCAGAACCCCTTCCTTATGTCTCTTAAGTGGATGGGTACATTACATAAACCATTTTAAACCTTAAATTCCCCCCACTTTAAAAAAGTTATGAAAATAGTTATAATAATAAATATGTGACTAGATTGAGTTTGCGCAATTGTTACAAGAACCATATAGGCTTGGCATTAGATGGGAAACCTCATTTGAGCCTTCATTTTGCATAAACTTAATTGAGATCAAATTATTTGTGACAATGTAGTTTCCATACTTATAATTTATGCAGTAACTCTATTTGCAAAAGAACTTGTCATATGAAAACATCTTAATCGATATCATTTGAGGCTACAGAGAACAAAAAAAAATTAAAGCATTTCCTTATTCACACAGCTAGTTGTTAAGACTCAACTACGAGGTCTAAAATCACGCCAAGGAAAATAAATAAAATATAGAAATACACTGATCAATTACAAATATAGAGTATGGAGCCAAAATTTGAGTAATACAACATTTTCCCAATAATAATAAAACCCTTAATAAAATTTTGCATTGCTTCTCAAGCCAACTAACACTTCATTCTATAACTAGCAATATCCAATATGTAACTAAACTATACTTACACAATGAAACTTTCAATGCTAATGAAAATGTGTGCAAAACCATTGTATATAGTCTCAAGGCAACTCTATGCAATTCCTAGTAACATGGTCCAATTCTATCATAGCTTGAACCATGTAAGATACTTAAATACATAAATACATTTGACTACTTAGGGTTCATTACTATGTTTTCATTAGAACTAACTATTGTTCACCTTCCCACCATACAAGATAAGCTTAATGCTAGTTGGATCTCGCAAAAAAAAGCGCGCCTTACATTTCTTTGTTGATATGCTATATCAATAAATGTTACTCCACACCAATGTTGCATCCAAATCTTATGTCTCCCAACTTTTCGACATAGGTGGATAAGCAATGGTGTCTTAGTTATTGATATTTTCAATGCATCATTCTCCTCTTGCTAAAACAATTTTAAACATCTTTATTCAAATTCATTGGGTGCAAAATGTTGAATGCCCTCATTCCACGATATCCATATTTCACATTTTTTGCATCTATTCTTTTCGTTGTTTATAATTATGAACTTGGAGTGCCCTACTTAAGTTGGCTAAACCTAAACCTTCCATTTCAACTCCACTCTTCCATATTAATAAGTTTTCATCTTCAAATTAATTCAAATAAGAAATATAATCAAATATTTTCAACAATTTGGATGCAAGTCACATCTCAAAGATATTGGACTCTTGACTAGACCAATTAGAATTGGTCTCTTCATTTGTGAGGATAAAATTAGCCACATTTGATTTAATCACCACCAGCACTAAGTCAACAATGCTACTTCTAGGTAACAATTCTATAATAATCTTTTTCATCCTTCTTCACTTCAACTTCAAAGGTCATCAGAGCAATTTCTTAACATTTCTCAATTTGTTTTTCTCTTCAAGTCTACAATAAATTACAATGTCTTTTTTCTCCTTCTCACATCCACCTTCTTCCATTCGAGTAAATCCTACTACAACTACATTGTATCATGTCAACTCCTTTCTGTCATCTATGCTATTATTCGTATTGGCCATATCCTCTTTAGCAATTTAATCTTCATGCTTCGTCTATGTCATGACATTAAACATGGATATCTTCTTCATCTTGCAATCCTAAACATCAACCTCTCTATGGCATTTTTATCTTCTTCAAATGAATTTTCCTCTTCCCCTAGGACTTCTTCTAGATAACATATATCCATATCCACTTTTGTTCAATGGCACTCCTTTAGTTGGAGCTACATCCACAATTAGGACCTCTTCTATGTTTTTCTTCTTTTCACATCTTTATTTTTCCTCTAATTATTTTATTATTCTCCTTATGGCTTAGACCTCTACATTCCTTTGTTCTTCTACTCCTTGGTGATTATCCTCATTGCATGCATCTCTTCCCTTGTTAGTTACTATATTTCATCTTGGCTCAATTGTTATCCTTTCTTCACCCTATTAGCCATCCCAATTTTGGCTTTTGAATAGCCCATTTGCTACAAACCATCTCCTAAGGTTATTCTACCTACAATCCTTCGTCTCATTATGGCTTCCTTTGGCCAATTGGATGTCCTCAAACATTCACAAACACAATAGTGCTTTCTAATGCTCCTTCAAGCAAGAAAATGGTTCTCCTCCTTGAACCAAGTCTTCACTTCAACATGTGAGCTCTCCACATGATACTAATCCCAATGTCTTTAGTTGCTCTAACAATGAACTGATGAAGTAAAAAACAAGGCCAAACCAAAATCACACTAAGGAGGATAAACAACTCATAGCAATACTCAACAATTACACACAGATAATAGAGAGATAAACTTCAACACAACATTTATCCAATAATAATGAATCTCTTCGGAAACATTCTACATGGCTTCTTAGGGTGGCACACACTCCAATCTATAACTGAAAATGCCCAACACATAACTATACTGCCATTACACATTGAAACTATGAATATTATTGACTAGGTCACAAGGATCACTCTCAAGGCCAAATATTGTGAGCAAATAATTGCACCTGTGTTATTCTTTCTGGTTCCCTCTAATTCTACATGCCTTAATCCTACAAACTACTACTTAATTACATACTCACGTTCCTATCATTGGTTACACCCCCATCAGTAGAATTTACAATTGGTTGCCTTCCCTCTATGCAAAACAACTTTAATGGCACGTGAAAATCCCACAATCAAGTTTAAGCATGTGTTAGGATTTCATTGTTGATATATATCCCATTAAATGTTGTACTTTGCACCACAATTGCATTCAAATCATGTACCAATAATTCATGAGATGAGTAGATGGGTGGTTTAGCCTTAGTTTGTGATGATGCCAATACATCAGTTTGATGAGCCAAATGTGATAATCGATTTTGTGATTATAAAGACATTACAAAGTTTACATCTACATTCAACCTATAACAGTTAGGCTTGTGGTTGTAGAGACTTAAGATTGCATTGAAATCATGTATCAATAATTCTTGAGATGGGAGAATAGGTGGTTTAGCCTTAACTTGTGAAAATGACACTACTAAGCCAATTGTGATAATCCAATTTGTGATGATAAAGACATTACAAAATTGATATCAACATTCAACCTACAAAGGTTATGCTTCTGGTTGTACAGGCTCAAGAACAATGAGCTGGGAGAAGGTTAAAAAGTTTGTTTAATAATAACACATTAAACTCAAAATTGCATTCCATTGACCAAATGTGATTGTCTTAATTATTGTTGAAACAAGGACTTGTAGGTAATTGCATCAAGTGTGTGGTTAATAGAGTTCAATCCCAATGATAGACTCTAATTGGACTATAATTTACAAACGCTACCAAATCTTCTTCAAAGAATGTACATGCAACAAACAAACAATAACAATTTTTTAAGAAAGCGTTATCATTGAGGTTATAGATTTTATTTAAAAAAATAGATGTAGTTTTATCATTATCCAAATTAACAAAGAACTTTCAAAAAAGTGAAAAAACCCTAAGACGAGAAAGATCCAAATGTATAATGTTATATTTTATCAAGCACTTCTTTAAACTATTTAAATGAGCCTAAAGAGCTTGGACATTTGTAAGAGGAAACAACCCTTGAGAAATGAACCATTAGACAAACATTCTGAATTTTACATTAGATAAATGGAGACTATTTTGTCAAAATCACAAAGAACTTGCACTCATTTGCTTAATTATGGTATATGTGTATTCAAATTGACCTAAAAGGGTGTATCCATTACAACCAATGTGTTTTGCACAAGCAAATAACTCTTAAAGATATGAAACATTGAACATAATCATCATAAGCACTCCCATTTGATTAAGATGGTATAATATATGGGTGCTCTTTCATCAAAATCACATAGGACTTGTACTTGTCCCTAATTGTTTCTTTATGTCAATTGCAAGGAGGAAACAACCCTTGAGAAATGAACCATTAAACAAATATTCTCAATCTTACGTTAGATACATGGATACCCTTTTGTCAAAATCACAAAGAACTTACACTCATTTGCTTAATTATGTTATATATGTGTATTAAAATTGACCTAAAAAGGGTGGATCCATTACAACCAATGTGCTTTGCAAAAGGAAATAACTCTTAGAGATATGAAACATCGAACATAATCATCATAAGCACTAACATTTCATTAAGATGTTATAATAGATGGGTACTCTTTCATCAAAATCACATAAGACTTGTACTTGTCCCTAATTGTTTATTTATATCATTTGCAAGGAGAAAACAACCCTTGAGAGATGAACCATTAGACAAATGTTCTCAATCTTACGTTAGATAAATGGATACTCTTTTGTCAAAATCACAAAGAACTTGCACTCAATTGCTTAATTATGTTGTATATGTGTATTAAAATTGACCTAAAAAGGTTGGATCCATTACAACCAATGTGTTTTGCACAAGCAAATAACTCTTAGAGATATGAAACATTGAACATATTCATCATAAGCACTCGCATTTGATTAAGATGGTATAATAGATGGATACTCTTTCATCAAAATCACATAGGACTCGTAAATGTCCCTAATTGTTTATTTATGTCTCACAAGGAAATTGAACCTTGGTAGGCTACGTAAAATACCACTATCTTCACCAAAAAACATAACAACAATGTCTAACAAAATACTTATAAAACAATGTCTAACAAAATACTTTATATTATATTTGATTTAAACACAAACAATCAATTTTGTGCAAAGCATATTAGCAACATGCACACTTGCAAACTAAGTACACCAACCTAGGCCCATGACTTGCAAGCGCTGTTGTGAGGTCCAAGGGGCAAAGCCCCTCAAGGATGTCGAGCAACACCCCTTCCCAACCATAAAGCCTCTACAACATTTGGTGCATCAAGTTTCAACTAAGCATGCCATATTCTAATGCACATGTGCACATGCACATCTCATTGGCTTATGCAAGCACACCTAAATGGCCCTACACATGTGATTGTCAACATCATGTTCACATGCTTACAACTAAGTGTTGAAAAAAGTAAGTAGTGTCGATCCCCATAATTGTATTTGAGTCATGATATAATGTATTTGCCAAAAGAGAGAAAAAATAAATTTTATTATAAAAGAAATTAACTTATTAAAGCATGGGTTTCATGCTTGGGTCAACGGTTTTTAGGTCAGAGTCTCCATTGTAGGCTTTTAGGGTTTATGTCAAAAGTCCTAGTCCTTGTCATCATGTAAAAAACCCCTTCTTGGGCTTCATCTATCAAAAAAGAAATTTATTTTAATGTAAAATAGGTCTTTTAGGTCTCCTCCACCAAGTCGGACTTATCAAGGGAATTCAACCTCACATATTCACTATAAAAGGGTGGCAACTTGACTCATTTACAACACATCTTCAACAAGTTTGATCTACAGTTTTTGGAGACAGAAAAAAGGTGTAAAGTCCAAGGAAAAGGAAGGAAACCCTAGCGAAGGAGAAGGAAGTCATTGTCTAGCATAAGAAGTCAAATTTTCTCTCTCCATCTCACACGTGTAAAGTTGTTAGGTCGCTAGAAGAGCCAAAATTGCAAGACTAGAGATGGGCTGAAATTTTGGGTTGTAGTTGCTAGACAAGAAGAGATTACTCAAATTTTTTGAATCATATTGGAAGACTTGGTGGAGGAAGGTCTTTTCATTAGGTGTAAGGTCTTGTTCTATCTCAATTTGATTATTGGAAGAGTTTGATTGGGTTTTCCCCTAAAGAGGAGTTTTAGTCCTGGCTAAGTGCCTACATCTAGTGTCGTTGATCTTCATATTTTGATTTGATAATTGTTTGATGAAACAAAGATAAAAAGAAAAACATAAAAAAAAGGATAATAAAACTACAAGAATATCACAAGTAATTATCAATATAAGAGAAGCTTTCTACCTTTTTGATTTTCTAACACTAAAAATACCAAATATCATAAGAATGTTGGTAGTGACACAATATCATGGTAGGGAAACCACATTCACAACCAAATCTTTGTGAATTTGTATAAATACTTTCATATACACTATGTTAGCTTTCCTAGATCCTTTAATTATCTAGCATCTAGGATTCAAACTCCAATTCTCAAAATTAAATTTCCTTATAAAGGTTTCTCAATCAATCAATCAATCATGGCTAACAATACCATTATGTTTCTTCTCATTTTAACAAAAGCGTTTCCTATGTTATATTTCTATATCAATTCTAAATGCATATAATCTTACACGCCGTTAATTTTTAACATATCCAAGATTATTTTATATCTCTAAACTCCTGTGAATTGGAGTTGTCCTCCACATAACACATCTTTGTGTATGGCAAAATTATATTTCACTACCATAATAAAAAAAATTCCAAAGGTGGTAATATCTATCATAAATCAGTTAAACGTCATTCTCTACTATCCATGAATGTAGGTAGACTCATCATCATTATTCATAGAGAACTACACCACCTCCTAAAATAAGATGTTGGTACTTTATATTGGGCCTTCAGGGGAAGACAAACTCAGCCCATCAAAAGTAGTTTTAAGCCTTTCTACAAGACCAAAATGATCATTTCAGCGTAAATAATATTTAGAAGGGAATCAATATCCCTTATGGTCATCACTGAAGCTATCTCCTACAATATCATGTATTTTCTAATAACATCTAACCCTAATCCCATAAACGAGACCAAAATAATCATTTCAGCATAAATAATATTTACAAAGAAATCAATATCCCCTATGATCATCACTGAGGTTATCTACAACATCGTGTATTTTGTAATAACATCTAACCCTAGTCCCATTAACGAGACCAAATACTACCACAATAATAAAAGACAATGTAATAATTTGTATTCTAATCAAATCTAACATTATAAAGAAAAACTATTATAAATGTGAATCAACCATTTGCATATTTGTTTTTAAGCATATATTCTACATGATTTACAAGAGTATGAAAATATTGAACTATTAATGAAATGCAGATGTTTGATATGAGGCCAGATCACCTCATTTCTGGTGAGTCACGTTTTTTCGACGAGCTCAAATTTCATGTATTCTGTTTATGTTTTGGAAAACAGACGATCTAAATCATCTTAAAATTGGCCAAAAACCTAAGAATCGAGTTTCATGAACAAAACTCTCCTCTCTCCTCAGTTGGAACTTAAACTTCCAACAAAATTTGACCATAATTAAAGCAAGGCAATTTGAATGCTAGATAACCCACGCAACAAAGGAATGGAGAATAATAAAGTACATGAAGCAGACTGCTTTTTCCTCTGAAAAAGCGAAGCAGACTATCCAGGGTCTTTTTCCCCTGAGAAAAAAAGAACCAGACTGCTTTTTCTGCGGTAGGCAGTACGACACCCCGTCTGGGTACCATAATGTCAGCAGTATTGTACAAATAGCATTAGCAATTGATGTCAGCATTATAAACCCATCCATACATAGGTTCGATCCTCTCTTCGTGCGTACCGGGTCCGAGCATCAGGTAAAATTTGCATTGCCTCATCGTACCGTAGAAGATGTCTATCCTCAGCCCGCCCAAAGAAATGGATGGTGAGATTTACTGGGCAAAGTCAGCATTACGGTGAGCAAAGATTTTGTCACGTGCACTTGAAGTTTGGGAATGAGATTCAGAAATTCAGAGCAGCTCGGCTTATGACATAAAATTAAAAGCAAAGATGAATCAACAACCACCTTAAAGTTCACGGGTATCTTAAATCTGCACAAAGCAATGCCAAGAGGAAGAAAGCATTACGTTGAAGAGTTGCATAACCAGCATAGCTGCTTGAATGGTAAGGTATAAATTAGATTTACACCATTCCATTGCATATGTTTTAGAAGAGGCTGACGAAAAGAATAATCCCATCTACAAATTAAGTTTAAGAAACGCTTCAATCCCTCATCATTACCATAATCTCAAAATTTGAAAAATAGCACAGGTATTTTGTATATCAAAATTTGCAGTTATCATAAATGATTAGAAATAAAATAATCATCTGATCTAATTACTGAGATGGAAATAAATTGAGTAATATACTTCGAAAATAGATCACACAGAACACACTGTTGTCAGCATGTACACCTAAGAGTAAGCGTACCACCAAAATACATCTTCTAAAATCCGTAGAGTTTTTATATGGAGCAACATTTTCTGTTGTTTGACGAGAAAATAGTTGCCAGTACAGTACTACACGCATCTCCTGATTGAAACCATCTGACCCACTTTCAAATTGAAAAAGATATTCTCCAGCCTTTCAAGCTTTTGAATTAGGCCCCAAGAACAAAAACAAGCAGTAAACTCCAATTGAAGAGTATAACAACATAAGCATCAGTGAGGGTCAGATGGCCTGAGAATTTACCCAACTGCCAATTCACTCATATAATTCAATCTTATCATCTGGTGTGCAGTGTAATACAGGATCATCTTCCACCTTTCGCATCCCATGGGCAAATGGTAAATTTGAAACTACTAACCTTTTTTGAAGTAAATATGACTTTATTGCAGCAAGAGTAGGCAGGTGCTTCTACAGCTCAGTATGACATAGATGTATGTACATGACAACATCTAAAAAAAAAAAACCAATGTAAATCCATCTTAAACGCAAATCTATATGATCTATTTAATGCAAATCTATCTAGCACTAAGAGGCATCAAATTTCTTGAGATATAGAAATTATTTAGCATTTAATTCCATATCATGTATTGATTCCTTCGTATTAAATGATTAAAAATTTTATGCCTCAAAAAATTTGATCCCTCCTGATACTTGATAGATCTGGGTTTAACATGGATATATGCTGGTATTATACAGTGAAAAGATATAAAGTATAACAATAATATGTACAAGCAAAAGTACAATGAAAAGGGGCTTTTATCAGTACTCATAGGAATGAAATCAGATCCGTGTAAGATAAATTATCAGCTTTCGTTGTATCTCTAATCAAAAGAAAACCTTTAGCCAGTAGCTGAAAACATGAACTTAATGGGGTATCAGGTCACTGTCAACTCATCTTATCCTCTAGATGCATGAAACACTTGCAGTGATTGATCTGCAAACATTACACCAAGAGTGCAACAAATATATGGAGTGATTCAGCTACTGTTTCTGCCCAAGCACAAATCTTCCTAGAACACCAATGCTAATTTGTATTTTATAAAATGTCAGCAGCAAACATGTTTTCAGAAAGCAATAATTTAACTGCATTAAGTGGATAGAAACTTCCTTCAGAGGAAAACGAGCAACCTTGGAAGCCAACAGTCATTCGTAGTTACAAACTGAACTCAGACTGACCTCCATGTTATCTAAAGAACCTACCTGGTTTATCCTATAAATTCTTGTACAAAGAATCCCCTCTCTGTATTTTCATTTGGCATTATATATAAAGCATCCTCATAAGCAGTTTATATCATGTCAACCTGACATGTTTGTAACTTTTAATTATTCTCATATCTCAACAAGCAGGATTGTCAGCAACCTGACAGAAGTTTAATTGAAAAAATCAATGGGAAAAAATGTTTTCACATCATTGGCATGCACAAAATGGCCATTACTCCAAAGCAATAGCATGCGCATACGGAAAAACTGGGAAGAAACTAAAGCGAATCACCATAAAACTAATGAAAACCTAAAAACTTATGATAACTCAATGAATGGACCCACCATGATAGGAAATTTGCTGTTTGTCCTAGCAACATATACACGCCATCATAATCCTTGGTCTTTCAGGGGTTTAATCTGCAGTTTCTGCCGCTGCTAATATTCAATCTGTTCTATCTGATTATTTTTGTGCTCGACTTCAACATTTCAATCATGAAGCTACTAAATTCAGGCCCTCAAGTTTAATATAAGCACTTCTCCCATTCTCTTCAATTATGAGTTACAAACAGACAATATAAACAATTTTCAGTAGCCCACAACAGTTCTCTTTATGTCTTACAAACATATACAAAGCAGATGTTTTTCAGCTAGCAGGCAATAAGCTAGCATGTGCACAAGTGGCAGTCCAAGATCAAGGCCTGCTGAGGCATCATTTTCTACCCCGTGAAACAGAACAGACTGCCAACTAACATGTGTTACCATCAGCCATTACATCAGTGAAGATTTGAATAACAAGCTTAGGATATTTGGCCATTTTCCAACTATAGATGGATCATTATCCTTATATTTAATGCACAATATCTTCTGATGAAACACAAATTTCAAGGGCTTTTAAGTTAACAAAATGGGCAGAAGCATAAGACGGGCAGTTGAGCCGTTAATAAAATGGACGTGAAATACATCGAATTGAATGGTCATAGAAATCAACTATCAACATAGCAGAAAATAATAAAAATCAGTTCTGCATGTGTTGCTGTGTGCAGTTGTGGGTACAAGAGCAGGTATAACATGGATGAAAATCCTTCTAAATTCAACTTCAATGATGTGGTAATTTGCCATTGTGAAGGAGGATGTTGTCACATGATACATCACATATGGAGGGGTCAAAGAATCTATGCAGCTCTGATAAAAATGGAATCAAAACGTATGGAGCTGAACGTTAAAGATAACAATGATCGATGATTTGATTAAGAGGAGATCAATAAAACAAAATTGAATGGTTCAACAAAGTGAAGGGCGGGTAACATTATTCTAGTGAAGAGGGTAAGCCTTCTTTCAAGAATCAGAAGGAATCCGTTATCTCTGGACCGGAAGGAATGTTAGACAATTAGTAATTTACTTTGGCCATCCAATGTCGCTGAATTGGCACAAAATTTTTAATTTGAAACAAACTGATTTGGCAAGCACACTCCCCATCCAAACAAGGTCAAAAGTTCACTTGTTGGGACTCGACCAGAAGAGCATTCAACATTATCTGCACAGCAGCTTCATATACAGCACCCTTGTAATGCATCCCATCATCTGTGCAATCGGGTCCACAACCTCTGCTCAAGCTCTCGATGTCAAGCAGCATGAGAGGCCCTCCCGTGGAACGCAAAAGCTTGCTCTTATGGAGTTCTTCGGCATAAGCAGCACACATCTCTCTGGTCATCTTCTGTCTCTTTACCTCTGTGTTCAACATACCATTAATCAGAGTCGGAATGCCAAGCCAGAACATATGGGATGCCTGAACCACAACACGATCAGCATCAAACCCTTCGGTGCCAAAATGTGGAGACAGAGGCAGGATGGAGACAACAGAATTCTGCAGTCTCCGCAGTGCTTCGCCATAATGACTAGCATTGGTGACGTGAAGCATATGCCAAAGTCCTGTTCCCATGACCAGAACATCAGGATACCTACCGCCATGGCAAACATTCCCCAAAAATCTGGTTAAATTCACTGCAAAAGGTGCCCAAATAAAATCCACCTTTAACCCTCTTTCCTCCAACACAAATTCATAATCACTATGCCGTTTGAAAAGATTCTCTGAGATGGATTCAGTGGATTCCAGTATCAGTTCTAACAGTGAGAGAACCAGGTACCGAGCCTCTGAATCCCCAGCAACGGCAATCCATGAGCCATTGAGGAGATCCAGAGTATCGGTCCTGTTCAATCTTTGAAACCCACATCCAGATTCAATAGCCTGAGCATTCCAGCGCCATGTTCTGGATCCATTGAACGATGAACTATTATTATCATCAAAACCCTTGTTCTCCTCCCAGTCTACTTCATGGAGGACTGACTCGCAGGGCATTGGGGAATTTGACTTATCTACGCTAGGAGATGATGTAAACGAAGAAAAAATATCGGAAATACTTGGAAAATAGGGCATGAGATGAACCCCTACCGCTAAGGTTATGAAGAGAGCCGCGCTGAAGAAGAGCACTTTGTTACGGCTGAGGTGCCACCCCGCCATCCCCATTGGAAGGAACAGAACAATGCAGGCGGCCAATATGCCCGCCTGGACGCCACCAACCATGATTGCTCTTCAATCCGATTGAATTTCTGGATCCGGGCACATCTTCAAGGCTCCAAACCAAAATCCTTCGTGTGCTCAGAGATGTTGGTCGGTACTAGGACTTGCATCGATGAACGACTCGATCCCGAGATGTACTGGCACCGAATGCGATGATCCGAAGAACGAGAAGCGTCTGGTACTCCACTTTCAGACCAAAACAGTAAGAAGTCCATCAATTTACTGAAACGTAACGCTTGATTTGATCCTTAAACGGCAATGACTTGGAGTCCAATCCAGACATGACCGCTTTCAGTACGGGGATCATGTGGGATGAAAATACGGGGGTAAATTCGGTAAATGTTGGTTTCTCAATTTTGTGTGCTATAGCCGATGGATGGATCGTGGAAGTATTCGTGGGCAAGGATTTCCTGTAATATTAAATAGGTGTGCTATAGTAATCTTAATAAATTTTATGTTTAAAAAATAAGAGTTTGGTGAGTTGTTGACTGTACTTTTTTTTAATTTAAAACAAAGTTGTATAATATTATTCTATTAATATATTAAAATGTTATGTTTCATGCGGTTATTTATAATAATAAAGTTGTGATAAGTGATTTATTTAATTAATGTAGTTGATATTATTAAAGGTTAATGTATTTGTGAAGTGGGTGTAATTTGTGTGGTAGGGAGGAGTCACTATTATTTTCTTTATCTAGATTCTAGTTTTATGGAGATTGATATGCTTGTTTTTTTGGGAGTCATTTATATATAGAAGATAACTGGTTTGCCTACACATGGGTGAGTTTTTCATAGATGTAGCTAATATTATGTTCAAACACAGGTTTGTGAATGTAGGTAGTATCATGTTCGAACACATGGGATTTTTCGTCGATGTAATTAATATTGATTTTTGTACATTAAA
The DNA here is from genome assembly GCA_000404065.3 of Pinus taeda. NCBI lineage: Eukaryota > Viridiplantae > Streptophyta > Pinopsida > Pinales > Pinaceae > Pinus > Pinus taeda. The sequence continues at coordinate 370,638 of APFE031386107.1, forward strand.
CTACATGGAAAATAAATAAATAAACATGAAAAGTTAAAGTATATGTAAATTTAATATATAATTATTTGGGTACATGGAAGTTTCTCAATTTTGTATGTTGTAGATAGAAATATTAATGGATAAAAATGTCATATAATATTAAAAATAGGTGTGTGATAGTAATCTTAATTTATTAAGTCCCAAAAGAAAGGGTTTGGTGGATAGGTGAAAGCATTTTTTTAAGTACAAAAAGAAGTAATATATGTACTATATTACTATATTAATTTAGGAAAATGTTTTGTTTCATGTAGTTGTGTATAATAATTAAATTTATGGTGTAATATTATTAATTTTGTTCATATAATATTGGTATAATTATAAGCCCCAAGAGTTAGCTCAATCGGTCAAATCAAGTGCCTCGCCAATGGGAGGTCGCAGGGTCGAATCCCGAAAGCTCTTGGGGTTAGGTCAGTAAATAGGTCGAGAGGTGTTGATGTCCTTCGGGTGGCATCCACTAAGTGTTAAAAAACCCTGGACGTAGCAGCTACCCACTGACCCGGGTATCCATGAACCAGTAAGCGAAAAAAAAATATTGGTATAATTATGGGCTTCGAAAAATCCCGGTTGAGCTTAGGTCTAAGCAATAGCAGGTGCCGACTCTGTATCCCCTGTGGTTAGCTGTTGTGCACACCTTGGTGCTTGGTCGCCAAGGTTCGTGTCCATGGTTTTTAGACCTCCATGGAAGAGGCAAAGGGGGGTCCCGGCGCCCCCTCCTTTCGCAACATGGTTACAGGCAACTCTAAGGACCCAGAGTCATCCTTCTTCACCAAGCTAACAACCTACAACGCATTTCATTGATCGAGAACAAGCCTTTCAGCAAAAGGAAAATGAGAGGAAACCGGTAAAGAGGCAGGGACCCTATTTACCAAAGGAACTACCTCTGCAAAAGCTTTGGCTCTGATGGAAACAGAGGAAACAGAGGGAGACCAACCGCAAATGGCAAGGGCAAAAACAAAAAACAACTACAATCTGAAAGCCAAGAAAATTCTTGTGCTCGAAATACAAGACCTTGATGTAGCAATCTATAGAGACTATATGTAGGAGCACGCAATCATCTACAAGTTCATGGGCATTTGGCCCACAGAAAAAACCCTAAACTAGTGTATACAAACCAAATGGAAACCAAAAGGAAAAATCGGGCTTCAACTGGGCTCAAAGGGATTCGACTCCACGAGACTTTACATGAGATTCTAGAAAGAGAGCTTCACCTAAGAGAAAGAGGATTTCACAAGGGTCTCAATCTGGGTAAGACTTTACTCTTTACCAACTGACTACTGGGTGCCTTCAGTTCTCAAGGGAATAGGAGACGGACTAGGAGAATATATAAAGATGTGAAAGGGCACAAAAAATTGACATTATGTCTCTTATGCTAGAATTTGTGTCTACATCGATGTCTCGAGAGCCTTACCTGAGGCAATAAAACTAATATTCAGAGATGAAGTTTGACTTCAGAGCATCGACTATGAACACATTCCATTCCGTTGTAGGAAACTCCATGAACATGGACACCTTTTTAGGGATTGTCCACAAAACAAAGCTCCTCAAAACAACAACAATCTCACAAGAAAAAAGATAAACAGGGTTTCACCAAAGTCGGTCCAAGAAACAAGAATAACAAGAAGACATAGGGAAAAAAAGATCAATATCAAGCAACAAGCCCAAACAAATATGAGGCAGTGAACAAAACGCAAGAAGACCTTCTCTCGAAAAGCAAAAATAAATAGGATGCAACTGGAAATCTACAGAACGCAGAAAATCAAGAGCAAGGAGGGCACTACTTGAAACACATACATATAGAAGACAACAACACATAGGAAGATATTGAAATGGAACCAACATTGTTGGATCACACCCCGGAGGACAATGCGATAGAGGAGGCACTAGAGGGAATTGACCTCTTATCGATTGCGGTAGAATGGAAGAAAAACGGTCTAGCAACGATTCCAGAAGACCAAATTCAGAAAATAGAAGGGGTATATCTCCTTCAGGAGGAATTAAAATAGAGTACAAACTAAAGTCCACCTAAGGACATAACAAATAATGGCATACTAGCGAATATGACAGCAGGAAAATATAACCCAAAAGGGCCAAGCAGGAAGAGAGGAAGAAAAGCGACCAGTCAGCTCCTTTAAGAACTTGGTGCCAGACTCCTAAATGAAGGAAAGGTAAAGGCCCTCACCCTAACTCCTCTCCATTATCAATGAATTGTATCTCTTGGAACATTAAAGGCCTCAATGGTCCTGGGAAGAAGAGAGTCTTGAAAAACATACTCATAACTGATAAACCACATATTCTTCCTATTCAAGAAACTAAACTTGATATGGTCAATCTCAACCTTCTCCAAAAAAATTGCTTCAAAACCTAGAGTTATATAGCGAACTCTGTTATTGGGTTGGCAGGAGGAATCTTGACTCTATGGAAAATATCTCAATATGAATTAACCTCCTCTATAGCTACCAAACACTCCATCATAATAGTTCTGAAAAATCATTGGATACAATGATAGTATCTGTCACAAACATTTATGCCCCTCATAGAGCTTCAGAAAGAATCAAAATGCTTCAAAATATCAGTCATCTCCTGGACTCCATCTACCTTCCTTTCAAAATTATAGTGGGGGACTATAATATGGTACTGAACCTCGGAGAAAAAAAAGGAGGCATCTGAAAACTTGAAAAAGACTTTGAAGCCTTTCAATCCACCATATGTGGACTCAGTCTAATAGACATTCCCACGAACAATGGTACCTTCACCTGGAACAATAGATGGGGAGGAGACCAGTAAATAGCCTCTAGGCTTGACCGTTTCCTCCTTTCTGAAGAAATTTATCTGACCTCCTGGGAAACAGAGGCTAGGATCCTCCCTCAATCAGGTTTCAACCATTCGCCCATCTCCTTGAAAGTGCAAATTTCCTCGGGCCCGAAACATAGGCCCTTCAGATTTGAATCTTTCTGGCTTGAGCACCCAGGTTTTATGGAAAAAATAAAGGAATGGTGGAGAATCCCCATGCCTCAATCAGGAAACAAGATGCATCAATTCCAACAAAGGTTGAAACTCATTAAAAATGAGATTAAAATCTGGAACAAAGAAACATTTGGCAACATCATTTTTTATAATAAAAAAATCTAGAACAAAGAATGGAAACTCTCCAACAACAAATCATTAGCAATGGCATTAATGATCAAATAAAGCAGGAAGAGCTCAATCTCCAAAAGCTCTGGGAGGAAAGGGTCTCTCAATAAGAAAAACTATGGTAGCAGAAATCCCGCATCAACTGGCTCAAATGCAGTGAAATAAATTCAGCCTTCATCGTTCTATGATAAAACACAGAAGACATAACAAGATCATGGGCCTAAAAACTAGAGAGGGGAACCTAATCCATAATCATGAGGACAGTGCTACTGAACTAAATAAATTACTTAGCAATATCCTTACTGAACCAAGAATAGATAGGCAAGGCCTATATAGAAAATTACCAACAACATTTTGGTCATCCTCACCCAAGACCACAATAAAATACTCCTAAGGAAAGTCTCTATGCAAGAGGTTGAGGAGGTTGTTATGTCAATGCCAAGTGGAAAAGCTCTGAAACCGGACAGCTTCACCATTGATTTCTTCAAAGCCTGTTGGCCCCTAATTAAAGTTGAGGTTCACGCCTTGGTGGAGGAATCTAGAATCCACAAATATGTTCTAAATGACCTAAATGCAACTTTTCTAACTTTAATTCCAAAGGAAGAAGGGGCTGACTCTCCGGACATATTCCATCCAATCGCTCTCTGCAATGTCATCTATAAAATCATTTCAAAAGTCCTAGCCAACAGAATTAAAGTTGTCCTACCTCTCCTTATATCCTCACATCAATCTGGTTATGTGGAAGGCAGAAAAATATTGGACAACAAAATCCTCTCCCATGAGTTGATCCATTCCCTTAAATTCTAAAAAAGGCCAGGCATGATGACACAACTGGACATGTCAAAAGCCTTTGACAAGATCAGCTGGGATTATATGAAAGGCATCCTAAAGGCTTTTGGCTTTCACAAGGATTGTATAAAGTGGATCATGGCTATGGTCTACGGAGTGTTCCTTTCAATTCTCCTGAATGGATCCCCTTCTCAACCTTTCTTCCCTTCTAGATGTATTCGACATGGGGATCCCATTTCTCCTTTCCTTTTCTTCATCATGGCCGAAGGCCTTAGTATATTGATTTCAACCACCTCTTCCAACAAAAACCTTCCAGGTCTCAAGCTCCATGCCTGATGCAGGAGCATCTGACCCACCCTTAATCAAAAGAGGAATCCAAAGCGGAGAACGAGAGGACATGGACCATTGGAGCTAAACAGGGGACAAACTTGTTTAAAACAGTGTAAATGATGGAATGGATAAAGTCTCTCAAAGACTTTATTAAATGTAATCTACCACATATGTATGCATGTAGAGAGAATTAGGGACAATTGAGTGATTCATGGAGAGGATTTGATCGGATCCGGTCCAATGTGTTTTATAAATGATGAACCTGAGTGTTCAATAGGGACAGAGTGAGAACAGAGTGATCAAAATGTAGTTGAAGGGAAACTTGTGCCTAAGGGTGAAATCAAATGATGAAAGGAGTTTTTGGGGTAAGGCCAATCCCCTTTCATCATTTGGTATCAGAGGAGGGAAACGGAAGAAGATTTCCTGCGAGAAGGAGGAAGAGTTTGCAAGTAGAAGGAGAAGAGGTACAGTTGTTGAAGTATGGTGAGTTTATGGTCTTTAATGTCATGCAGATAGTGGCAGCGGAAGGTGAGAAGACTTGCAGTAACCTAGAGCAAGGAGTGCTCAATTAGTTCTAGAGGAGAGAACCAGAAGGATGCCAAAAGACTAAATCTAGAGGAGAAAGCTTGGTGAGGTATTGTGTAGCAGAGAAGACTGTTATTGCAGAGGTTGGTTGCAGCTCACATAAGATCATGAACGCAGTTCCACTGAGAAGTGGGTAGAATTGCTAAGGATAAGGAGAAGCATATGACTAGGAGGTCATAAATTTTTGTGCCTTGGGAGTCTGATGCAGGAGCATCTGACCCCCCTGCATCTGACCCCCCCTTAATCAAAAGAGGAATCCAAAACGTAGAACGAGAGGGCGTGGACCATTGGAGCTGAACAGTGGACAAATCTATTTAAAATAGAGTAAATGATGGAATGGATAAAGTCTCTCGAAGACTTTATTGAATGTAATCTGCCACATATGTATGCATGTAGAGAGAATTAGGGACAGTTGAATGATTCATGGAGAGGATTTGATCATATCCTTTCAATGATCCAATCCAGTGTGTTTTATAAATGATGAACCTATGTGTTCAATAGGGACAGAGTGAGAACAGAGTAAATTTGTGAGAACGGAGTGATCAAAATGTAGTTGAAGGGGAATTTGTTCCTAAGGTTGAAATTCCTTAGATCTGTAATCATATCATGTATAATATAAAGTGTGTTCGACGTTGATATTGTGTGCGCTGTGTATATTTCATAGATAGTCTGAATGTTTCCGTGTTGCAGGTTTGATCGACCATCGATCACTATAGGATCGATGGCGAATCAAAGAAATCGAGTTAATTGTGATGTCATGTATAGACAGAGTTTGGTGACAGAATTGTGTTTTAACGCATAAATCCATCGAAGGCAAGTGAGATTAAATTAAGGAGGAAACGGACGAGAATGCATAGGAGCCGTTGGATCAATATGATCAATGGACAAGATCATATCCCAGAGACAAAGGAATTGATATCGCATTGGCGGATTTATATGCAAAAGTGGTATATCAGGCGAGGCAAAGGTGGTAAGTGGTAATATTGCGTGACTGCCCGATTCCATTAGCCAAGTGACACGTAGCATGCCAAGTAGAGAGAGAAAACTGCTTTTTCGGGTGGGTATTCTTCGTGCTACTTGTCCACCCGAAATCATCATGGACCATTGGATCTACTAAGTGTAGATCAATGGCGGAGGACCGTCAAACAACTTTTGGATCGGGAAAGGAGATTGACCATTACATCATAATTAGATTGATGGTCCATAAGTGATCAATGGTTACATTTCACAAGAGGTGAATGAAGCTGATCAGAAATAACGAAGATCGGCGCAACGCTGTTGGAAATATTAGAGGAGCGGACCCGACGTTTTATAGTTGGGGCCGTAATGTTTTTGAAGTCCGGTCAAAGGGTTCGAAGCAGAGTTTCTGTGCATTTCCGTGTGCATCCATGTATTTTCAAAAGGATATGTTGCCCGGGTTTTAAGGCGTAAGAGCAAATAACACTTCCGATAACGTAATGGGCTCATAACCCATAGGTCCCACGATCTAAGTTTGTAAATGAAAGGGGACTTTGCCTTACCCCCAAAATCTCTTTTCATCAATGCCTCCTCTCCTCCCTCCACTCATCGACAATTTGTTGATGATACATTGTTAATGGGCTTCCCTATGGTCAAAGAAGCCTCTTCCTTCAAGGCCATCCTATCAGATTTTTCAAAAGCTTCAGGTACCTCTATAAACGTGGAAAGATCCAAACTGTTTTTCTTCAACACCCCTTGGCTATTCAAAGGAAAATTACCAGAATTATGGAATTTCAAAATGTTGCCTCCCTTCCAAATACGTGGGAATCCCCTTAACCAACAAGCCCCTTATCTGATCCATTTGGGAAGATCTTATTACCAAGCTGGCAAAAAACTAGCTAACTGGACCTTCCGTGCCCTCAATTTAGCAATTCGGTTAGTCTTGGTCAAGTTTGTCTTGCAAGCAATTCCCCTGTACATGTTTTCTCTCTCGCTACTCCCAAATCCATCTCCAACATTGTTAGGAACCTCCAAAGAAATTTCCTCTAGGGAAGCACCAAATATAAGAAAAAATGGGCTCTGGTGGCTTGGGACAAGCTGTGTAAACCAAAAAATGTAGGTGGACTTAGCTTAAGGGACCCGGAAATCTTGGGAAAAACCCTGGGGGGGGGGAACTTGGTGGAGATGGCTTGAAAACCCAAACTCTCCCTAGGGAATCTCTAGAAAGTGAAATGCGTCCCAACCCATTCAATTGAGCACCTCATCAAGCTCAATGGGAATATCAAAGGCTTGACTATATGGAACCAAGCTTGGGATAACAGAGAAATCATCCAGAATCACAGTTTTTTGGAAATTGGCAATGGCGAAAAATCCCCTTTTTGGGAGGACACCTGGCAGCAAAGGTCAAACGTAAATAGAGATCAGTTCAAACAAATTCATAATACAATGAAAGACGAGGGAAAGACCAAAGTTGCCCACTACTGGAAACCTTGCAATGGCAAGGACAAATGGAGGGAATGGCTGGAAGAATCAGAATGGGAGCCTCTACCCAATCAATTGGATCGGCTAGAATTATCGAAGGAACTCCAAGAAAGACAGATACAATTTGCAATAGAAGTACACAATATCATATGGGGAAAGAATGCAGTGGGACACTTTAATCTCAAAGAGGCATATGGTTACATGGCTCTCCATGATCAAATCCAACCTACGCGTAAGTGGCAAACTCTACGGGAGAGAAAACAATGGCCTAAAATCACCCTATTCTTATGGATGACCATGCAAAAGAAAATTTTAACATGGGACAACCTAAGAAAAAGTGGTTTCATCAGTCCCTCCAAATGTAACCTCTGCGAAAAAAATGAAGAAACTGCCAATCACTTGCTGAATGAATGTGTCTACTCTAATAATATATGGGTTTGGGTCAATATGGTTTTCAATGACTTAGACAGGGATATCTCCTCTATCCTAAACACCATCGACAATTGGAGAACGTATTTCTCTTTCAATCCTATGGTGAACAGAGCCTAGAGTTTAATCCCGGACATCTTATGTTGGGCTCTGTAGAAAGAAAGGAATGCTAGAATCTTCAGGGCATTCACAGGCCTGAAGAATTCATCCTAACACTCATCAAGCAAACGATCATAGAAGTAGTCTCATCTTCTATTCTCCATCCCCGAAGACCCTCCAAGTCAAACTAATTAGCGTATCCTTTCCCTCCTAGACCTTCATCTCCCCTCTTATATATCCATTTCAAAGGGGCTTGGTATTCAACTTGACATGAATCAATGAACTCCTACAGGGAAATGAATTCTAAAATTAAATTATGACAAAGTGGCTGAGGTAAATTCGGGTGTGGTTGGCTTAAGAGGAGTCTTTAGAAATTCCTAGGGGAAAATAATCCAGATATATACCGGAAACTTAGGCAATACCACCAACAATGTTGTAGAACTACAGGCATTGGAGCATGGATTGGATATTGAAAAAGTTCAAAGTTTTTGGTCTTTGATTATTGAAGGTGACTCCACGCTTGCCACCCAAGTCGTCCGCAAACCTCAGCAAGGCACGTCTACCTCGCGGGTCTCTGATAACTGACGCCTAAATAAAATCCTTCAATGGATTAAACGACACATAGACGAAGCCAAAGGGCTCCACTTCCAGGCTTTCAGGCGCAAAGGGAATTCCCTGGCAGACAGATTGGAAAATGAGGGTATTGTTGGCAACCTCAAAATACACTCATTCGCTTGGAAGAACCTGGAGAAAGGTACATTGTGTCAGGACTGCAAAATCATAAATGAAAAGGACAACATCACAATGACTTCTCATTCCTGGGCATCGCCTTTCGAAACTCTTATCCATCACTTTTACACCTTCCCTCATCAATCTTGCGTACCCCTTTCTACCTACATTTATTCTCCTCCATTTGTTATCCCACCCCTCCATGATCATCCGCCCCTATGAATACCCCCTCCCCTCTTCTCTTCCCATCCATCTTACTCATCCCATAGTTTTGGCTCTTCGTGGCCCTCTTTTGTTGTCTTTCCCTGTTCTAAGCTCCTGCCCCTTCATGGCCTCTAGGCATGGTGCCAACCGACTCCCTAGTGCAGTCGCAGTCGCGGTTACAGTCCCTCCAAATGGAACTCTCCCATTATGCTGCCCACTACAAGAGTTGGGTCCTCAACTAGAAGGGAAACTTTAAATTATGTTATTGTGGTCAACCCGGAGACTCAAGAAAGGATCTCCAACCTGGAAGCACAAGCATGCAACCTTCGGCGTAGGGTTTCCTCGCAGGAGGTCAAGTCTAATTTCGAGTGGATCCCTGACCCCGAGCTCCATAAGGGCTAGGGAAAACCTCTATAGACAAAATATTGATTTTTCATGGCAGCTAAAAACAATCTTGGGGCTTGTTATCCAGGAATAGGCGGAACACTCCAAGGGTTTAGAGAACAAAATCGACAAGCTTACCGACAAATTCACTGTGTACATAGAGTCTATACACATTGTCGATTCGTTACCAGAGACTCACCTCACTACGCTCTGCTCAAGAAGCAAATGGTTAGCGACAGGGTCTCTCCCAGCATTAAAAAAGAAGCATTCGGAGCCTCCTCGAGTCATCTGGCAGTAACTGAAGCGCAGGCTAGCAGTACTTGGGATCAACCTATCAGCCTGGACGATGACCCTATGGACATCACTGCTTAGCACCCTTGGGCATCACTCTTTTTGTATTGTCACCTATGAACCTAATTCAAGCTCTCGGGGATTTGTCAGCTATATGCGGCTCACAAGATAAAGGTATCAAGGAGTCTCACCAGACTCTCATGTCCCTCAACACTCCACCCAGTAGTGCAAGGGACTTTTTGGCCATCTTCTGCAGTTCTCTTTCATCCGACAATTCCTTCCTTCCTGCTTCTCAACATCAAAGGAAGATCTCTTTTGCAGAATGCCCCAATTGTAAAAGAAAAATTTATCTTAGTCAAAGAGACTCTATTTTTGTAAAAATCATTGTAAAAATCTATTCCGCAGAGGCTAAGAATGCATGTTTTGTACACTTTGGAATACAAAAGTATGGCTCTGACGCTGGAGCACCTAGCTCACACCATCCATCTCATATTGTAAATACCTCTTTTTTGAAGTAATATAACCTATCTTATTTTACATATATATATATATATATATATTATATATATATATTGGTTTTAATAAAGTAATTTTTTTAATTAATGTAGATGATATGGTTAAAAGTTAGTGTATGTGTAAGCTTAATTTATGGTTAAGTTTATATTCTCATATTACAATATTTATATTTACTCTTGTTATGGCTTTCACTAAGTTTTAATTCCCTTATGTTTTATACTAGTCGTTTCTTTTGTATGGGTTAATTATGTATGCTAAAAGGTGATATGTTATCACTTCAACACAACATCCTTTCTTTTAATAGGTGATGAATGTTCAACATTCAAATATTAAAATGTATTTTGCAATATTCATAATATTATGTAATTAATGTAGAGGTATGTGCCACTTTTATTATAATTTGTAATTATGACAAGATAACTCATAATGAGTGATATGAGATTGCTCCAACACCACACCTACCTAGAACTTCCTAACGGGTGCCATCAAAATAACCTCATGCTTCAAATTTGTTAAAGATGGATTCTTTGAGAATCTCGACAGGCTTATGAGTTATGGCTTTCTTCCTTTCTCCAAAAATCAGTTTAGAATTTATGTGTTACCGTAAAGGGACTCTTTCCATTATGTTCAAAGATTTCACGGTTCTTGTTCAGCCAAAGTCCCCATATCACATAGCAAGGAATTTATTCGAATTATTGTTGATCTTCCAACCATGACTTAAGGCAAAGTATCAAATTGTCTTGATTCCAACAACCTAGACAATTCAAAGATAAGAGTATCTCCTGCCACACTACCAATGCAAAAGAGCACAAAACAAAGAGATGATCCACCAACTCCCCTTCCACTTACAAAGAATGCATATGTTTGGTTCCTACTAGCTTCACTTGTAAACATTGTCTAAGGTCAAGATTTGGTTTGACAATGCAAGCCAAGTAAAGATTTGATTTTTTAGAGAACAAGTTAACTTCCATTCCAAGGACCACCACCAAAGATTCTCGCATGTTAAATTCATATATCAATTCCACTCACCATTTTTACATCAAATATAGTGTAGGAACAAGAACAAACAATAGAGCAGAGCTTTTTTCTTTGTGCATCTTGCTTAAGTGTGCATTGGATAAGGGATTAAGGAGTTTGCAGGTGCTAGGTGACTCTAAAATGGAAGTGGATTGGTTCCAAGGCAAGTCTCAAATATCCACCCTAGCACTATCTCCATTGTTATGCAGAATTAGGGAAGCTAAGGAGGCCTTTGAAGTAGTCACCATTGAACTTATTTATAGGGAAATTAACTTTAAGGCTTATTCACTCTCAAAAGTGGTTGTGGTCTTATAGAACTGACCACTAGTTTGCAAGGAAATTTGAGCAAAAGAAGAACCCCCATAGTTCCACTTGTCCATCTTTTAATTATTGAACTCTAAAAGCATAAGAAGATTAGAAGAAGGAAATCCTTAGGGGTTAGTTAGTCACTATTTATTTTATTTCATTCATACTTGCTTTCAGGAAAATTATTCATTTCATGTACCAATGATGATATTTTAATAGAGAAGATCCATATTAGTTTTATAAGAAAAGGTTGTTTATTAGGAGGTGTTATTGCTGCAATCAACACCCTCCAAAATTTTTCTCACACTTGAAATTTGGATCCTATTGAGGATCTTATGGTATGTCGTGTTATGGTTACTCCATGGTCATTTGATGTTTTGTAAGGTGTTTAAGTCTTCTCCTAGTTTAAATTGCCAAGTCACTTGCACATACATGCTCGGTCTCTAATGAGTTTATGAGTGCACTTCCTTTATGAAAACTCGAACAAGCATAACACCATCTGACAAGACATTTCTAGTTCAATGTTAAACTTATGTCAACAATAGGTGCACTGATCCAGGTGGATGTTGGTGGCCACCCACCTATCCCATTTGGACCCCCGCAATTGTCTCTTTCAGCATTTTCAGTTTCCTTAATTGTAGCTCAACTTACTATTTTTAGCAGTTTTTCGGGTCCTGAACTTCCGGAGCCGTTTTGAGGCCCTAAACGACGTTTTTTGGGAATCTAGGGGCAACACGGGTCCATGGAACATGGACCAGTGTTGCCGTTCCAACAATGATAGTTCTCAAATAGATCTTTCTAATGAGCTATTGTACGCGTCAAACGGAGATCGTATGCCAAAGTTACGACCCCGGGAAATTGATGTACCAATTTACCCAAAACGGGGCCCACAATTTGGCGTTTCATCTTCTAAGGGTCGGTTTTGGAATGTGAAGGGTTTTCCATTGTTTCTCAATAATAAATAGGCCTTCGAGCCTCATTGTAACACAAGTTCGGAACAGTTCAGAGACATGTAGCCGCACATCTCTTCTCAGAGATAAGCTACCATCGTCCTAGCTGGTTTATTTCCAATTCTGGTTGTAAGCATATTTCGGTATTTTCCATTAATGAAATGAAGTGTTATTTCCGCTGCATCTCTTTATTTATGGTTATCGCATCTCTGTATTTATGGTTATCTCTGTAATCTATTGCGTTCCTATTTAAATCCGGATCAGTAACTGTCATCAACCCAAGGCATTCTAGCCTTTCACAACTATCTGCAACTGTCTGGCATGTTAAATTTCTCTTTTATCATTCTTTCCCAAAGTAATTTACGTAATGAACCATATGAACATTATCATTAACAAAATATACATGCATGCACACCATGCATTTACACTTAACCCTCATCATGGGTCCACAACATCTAGATTGATGGGAAACATATTTCTCAACATGTTGTATGCACTCAGATTCTAAATAACACAATTCATGCATATCATATAACTTTATTCTTTCTCATTTATGATTGCAATTCACATTGCAACGATTTATGTGATGATTTTTCTTGTTGCCATTAAGCTACCTCTACTTAATCCCATCAGCAACGTTAGTTATAAATATGCATCAGTTAACAAGTATTCAATTTCCAAGTTTTTTTTCATGCATACAATATAGCATATGCAAGTATAATTGTCAAGAATAGTTGAGTTAATGATCTAAACATTTCCAATTTCCCATAGTCTGTTGTCTTAATCCATACCATCATTAATGGAATATTATCTTACGTTTACTATGGCTAGCATTGGCCATGCATCATTAATATAATTAAGAATAATCAAGGTGTTCTGACCAACCATTGGTTCAACATGCATAGCTAACTAATTAAACTACCCTTATTGGAAGCAATTCCTTTACTTATGCAATTAGAAGCATGATCCTCTAAGTGTCACACATGCACTAGAGGTACCACTTGATGTTAGATGCAACAACTATCTTATCACTACTATGTGACCATTTCAGAACAATGACTTCAAGGAGACATTACGAAAATCATTAACATCAACAAACTATAGTTATCATTTTCCAACTCCTTAAGCATGGTCCAAGGAATACTCACATGCACATCAAGCGCTACCTGGTCATCACCAGACTTACCAATTCTTTTTCCTTCTCCGTCTGTCCCTCCAGCATGGTCTTCTCCCTTCTTCTTGCTTCCTTTTTCCTTTGAAAGCATCTACAGTTGGGGAAGGTAGTTAGAGTTTACTAATAACTTTATTAACACAGGTAGTCTATTTTTGAATAATTGTCACATGTAATTCTACCATGAATGGGTCCTAGAAATGTTACCCACTGAACATGCCTCTACAATTAACTTCACAATAGAATGCAACATGTATAAGAATCCATCATTCCCATAGTAGAGATAAATTCAACCATCATTAAATAGATTCTCAAATGATTTTTATCTCACAACAAGTAATGATTAATATAAACACATACCGTGCTAGTGAATCTCAAAGAATTAGAGGGAAACATCATTAAGTCTATTAAGACATAAGCATATACTATTCATCAAGCATTCTCATGGTGAATAATATTAAGAACTCTTCTCATAAACAACTGGAACTATAGCACAGAGGTAGTAAGAATCATCATACGCACATTTCACGCATGTGACACCAATCAAACCATCACTTGTTTACGAATTGTAATAATCTTAAATCCAATGCAATTAATGTATATAAGTTCTATTGGTTAGTCATACAATACTAACCAATCTCAACTACCAATCATCTTCAAGCATCTATGACAAGACTGAATCAAAAAATAGTTATTACAATCAAGTTGATTCAAGCAGATAAAGTTTTCTACTGCGTGCCAAAATATCCATATCAAATAGCACAGAAATAGACAATTACAAATCTGGAAAACCCGGAACAAAACTTACGAGAACTATCTTCTCAGAATGCAATATTGTAAATATAATAACATGCACATATTTTAATTTAAGAGAATCGAGCAAGATACTTATCTTTTTCCTGGCAGCGTCCATACTGCAGGATCCCGATGTCAAAACCACTCTTCAATTTTTCTCTTCATTATGCTACACCACCACGGAGCTCGACGAGGGCCTCACAGATAAGAAATCATGTATAGGGGGTCCAAAATGAGGGTTGAAGTGCAAAGCATTGCCATAAGTACCAATTATTTCCTCCTCCGGCTCCGTCTTGATATTTCCCTTTGAAGATTTATTCCATGCACCACAACTGGCAAATATTTATGATTGTCTTCAGGTGGACGTTGTGCATGCACTCGCTCTTGCCCCTGCTTGCCTTGCACAGTCTCTTAAACACTATATCATCAAATCCAAGGACATCCCCATATTTTACATTCATGCATTGACTCATTAAAATTAGTTCATTGCAACATCAATCCTGTTTAATAAATACATCATTGTTATCGCCATATTTGCAAATCAAAATTGGGTTGTTGATTGTCACTTTCGTCTATGAGTGTTCAAGATTTTTTTCATAAGTGTAATGAGTGTTCAATATTGTTCTTAAGTGCGACAAACGTTTCATTGTCTCTTATCCTCATCAGGAATCCAATGTCACGAACGTAGTTATGCAACAACTTTATTACTTACTACTCAAAGCAGTTATAAACATGATTCACATATATCATGCCGAAGGTAGTGTACTACACAAGTCAATATGTGAATGGTTAAACACATACCTAAGTTAATGCCACTGGTGGCGTATCTCAATTTCTTTTCCGCTTACCAATTCCCAAAGGTGCCAGTACTGCAACCTTTAGCTCTGATACCACTTGTAACGTACCCCGGTAACCTTGCATGTAAAAGTAGGGAGTTAGAATTTTTTATACAAATTACCACAAGTAATTATCCAATTCACAACTCCATAATTCATCATTAACCATTAGTTATAATATTCATTAGTACATCAAGTAAATTTCCATAAAAGACAGTAAGTTTCATAACCATTAACCACCATTGTGGTAGTGTAATAACATAAACTGTCTCATGAATCCTTGCATCCATTTCATGATTTCCATAAACATATTAATTAATTTCATACTTGGACAATATGATCATGCCATCAAATAAAGAACCATCAACATCAAGGATTCATCATCATCAATCTGACACAAAAGGCAATCACACCATTGAACACCAATATACCCTGGAAACCCCGTAGGGTGAAAACCAGCAAACGTTTAATCTTATTATTAAACGCTCGTGCGGGTTTTCACCCCTCACTCAATGGCTTACAAGGGATTCCATCCCTTAACCATTGTCATAAAATCATTACAATGAATTATCATTAAGTTGCCACATAACTAGCTATAAGCTAATACCGTTTCCATGTAATCTTTACTTACATACCACCACATACAACATCCCTTGTGGCATGATTGTTTTAGCAATGTACCACCCTGCTACGCAAACTCATCTGCATGGTCCATTAATCCTTTTCCTGCCACAAGGTTAAACATGACTTTCCTTTGGCGCCATCCGCCATCGTTTCCTGTCAATGTAGTTGTCAACAAGCTTGGCAACAAGATTAGATATCATATTAATCAATCAATAAGCAATCTCTAAAAGAGATCTTTAACCTCTACTCATATGCATGAGCAAGCATGACATACTATATAGCTAGTACATATACTCTAGTAAGTATTGTTTGACCTCCACAATGGTTATTTACATTAATGCATAATTCTCTTTAAGAGATCTAACTCTTTAGTTCTACTAACATGTATAACATAATCATTACATCTTCATACATGTGATAAACTATTATTTCTATGCCTAAGCACATATGTTCTTTTCACAGAGTTATTTTTCGAACTCAACATAGTCTCTCTAACATACAAAGAACATAACTCCATGTCACAATGACTATTCTTTGTGCATACATTAGCTTATCATAATAGCCTTTTTTTAATATATGCAACACATTTTCCCTTCACTAGAATACTACCATCATTTCATACAACAAATGACATACTTCTTCTTAAAGAAAGTCATTTTAACCTCATCTCTCTATCTTCCCTTTCAGGGAATTATTAAATATATCCAACCCTATGCATAAAAATCAAGATACAAAAACAAGATTTACTTATCCATCCAAGATCAAGAAATCAACACAACTCATCTAGCAAGACAATCTCTTCAAAAGATTATTGTCTTCAAGAAAGTTAACATGATCACTTCCTCTATGTACACACAGAGTCATAATTCCAAAGTCACAATAGCTACCATTATGCAACATGTGTTTTCCTAACACAATTACTTTACTTCAATGTACATAGTTCTTTTCGTAAAACAAGTAAGGATTTTGGTTCTTGAATGAACACTATTCTAATGTGTCTTTAAAGGAAAGAACCTCTATTTTTATTTTCAAGAAAACCCTCATAAAATCTTTCATCTTCATACATGAAGTATGCACACTCTTCTAGAATGAAACCATATTTATGTATATATATAATATACTCTTTCTTCAAGAAAGTTAGAGATGAATATCTATGTGCCTAGAAGCACATCTTTAGCTATCTTTATCATGCATGTAATGCATAATCATTTCACTAAAACTTAGAAACTAACTAGAATCATAATGCAATTAGCATATATATATTTTCCAAGAAACTTTTATCAAATAAAAATACATATTTTAATTCAAGAAAAGTTAGCCCCCTTTCATGCTATGTCCTCAGGACGTTTATATGCCTCATCTTCTTTTCTAAAGAAGATACTTTGGCTATATTTAGCAAGGATTTTATTCCAAGAAAAATGACAAGAGACAAACATTTCTCACACAAGGCTCACATATAGTCTTTCTAGGAGGAACTACCTATTTTCTTTACTAAGAAAATATATAAAATAATCAATCTTTTACATGCATTAAAACATTTTCTTTACTAAGAATATTCATTCTTTAACTGCATGCATTATCATGTTTTCTCTACCAAGAAAAACATATAAACAATCAATCTTTTACATGTATTAAAACATTTTCTTTACCAAGAATATTCATTCTTTAACTGCATGCATTTTCATGTTTTCTCTACCAAGAAAAACATATAAACAATCAATCTTTTACATGTATTAAAACATTTTCTTTACCAAGAATATTCATTCTTTAACTGCATGCATTTTCATGTTTTCTTACCAAGAAAAACATATAAACAATCAATCTTTACTGCAGAAATCAACCCCATGATATTTTCCAACTGTTTAATAAAACACAACTGATTATTCTCTATAAAGAATAGAGTTACTTATCTTTTCCTTGGCAACCTCCTTGCCTCCATCACTGTTGCTTTGGAAGCCAAATCGGATCTGTAGTGGCTTTGAGAGTTCACGCCCATCGTGGAGAAGCGTTCCCAACTCAACTTTACATCTGCGTCCACATTCATGTGTTCAATAAAGATTGATCTCTGGAAGAACTGACTCGTCGTTGTTGCCCTTAATGGATAAACCGATAGAACCCCAATCGGTCCCATTTAGAATGTTGGTCAGCTTAACATGGAGAAAAATCACGTTATCGCCCGGGTAGAGGGAATTAACCATGGCCCTTTTCACTGCCAAAGCACTCTCGTCGCTCAGATTCACTATTATAGAGATCTTTCGATGAGCGCCCTCCTGATCCCTTTGCTCAGCGTGATTGGAAGTATTGTTATGAAGTGGTAGGTGCGTTGCGCCTCGATCCAACACGACCTTCAAAGAGCTTCAGTCTGACGCTCTCTCAACAAAGATACAGATAGAACAAACGATCTTTATATACTCAGAGTGAATCGAACACACGACCTTTAAAATATTCAGTCTCACGCTCTTCCATCAAAGATACCGATCGAACGCACGACCATCATCATATCATATATTCAATCTCACACTCTCCCCATCGACAGACAAGCGGTTTTCCTTTTTACCAAGATCCCTCTCTTCATTTCCCTCAACCCGTTTTACAAATATCAAGAATCAGTTAATAACTGATTCGTAATCTTGAATTACTTTTACGCAGGGTTATTTATGACAGGGATATCACAAACAATCTCTCATGGATCTCGATCATAAAGAGACACTGCTCCTGCAGGTGCTGCGAGGTAAATTGTTTTTACGAATTGCTAGGCTGCTTCTTAAATTGTTTTTACGAATTACTATCCTTCTGCCCATGCTTCTTAAACAGTTTAAGGATGTCATTGAATAGTAGAGAAAAACTATGACGAAACAGGGAGCACCTTATGGGGAAAATGAGACAAATGGCACTCATAAATGCAATGTGTAAGTCCATGCAATTCGTCTTTATATCCGTGACTAAGTGTATCACTTTATATTACAATTACAAATAAAAAATACTATATTCGTTTATTTAGGAAATTAGTAATTATCAAGATGAGACGAGGGTAAGCCATTGAAAAGTTTAGATAGGGTTTGGCTACCTTAGAAATGTATAGTTTTATTATTTTCTTTTGGTAACTACACTTGGATACATGATTGCAATAGGAAAACTAACGTGATATATTGATGCTCAGATGCCTTTAATGAATGGGGTAAGGATGTTGAAGAGGGTTGATATATTGACGCTGAGATGCCTTTAGTAAGCGGGGGTAAGGATGCTGAAGAGGGGTTTGCCACGATTCCTCCAAATGCTACTATCACTATCACTATGAGTTTGGCATTAGTGATTAAAATTATTAGTGATTATGAGGTACAGTTCCTTTGTTATGGTTGATCACACATATATTTCTGCTCATATTCTTGGGTAGTTTTATATTTTCTCTCTCAAGTAAATTTGTTGAATCATATTTATATTTCCAATTCATCTTCAAGGTTGCAGAATCTGTTGGGATCATACATATATTTCTGCTCATATTCTTGGGTAGTTTTATATTTTCTCTCTCAAGTGAATTTGTTGAATCATATTTATATCTCCAATTCATCTTCAAGGTTGCAGAATCTGTTTGGAATAAGTGTTTCACAGTCAGATGGAAATGTAGTTTGAAAAGAAGGTGGATGAGCCGGGTAGATGTACAATCATGTAGGGGGTCTGTAAAGGACACTAGATCTCTCATATGTTTGGGAGAATTCTGAAAATAATTACCATGGAGGTTGCTATCTGATCTTGACTTTTCAGTCTGTCCAAATTCAAAAGTTGTATAGTTAGAGGAATATTTACATGCCACTTTGTCTCCTTGATTCACAACATTGTTGGACAGATGGCTGAAAGGAGAATTTACTGTGGTATTGAGATTGTGTATTCTAGTCTAAAATATATATTTTTATTTTGTTTGTTTGTTAATCCATTGTCTATTAATTTGTTGGGACATATCATGAATTATAGTGTCATTACCTTCATTACAGGGATAAAGGAGAACGTCACACGACTTGCTTAATTACAACATCAATAAAATGATTCAGAGGGTATACCTAGGTTTGTTTAATTAATGGAATTATCCAGTGTTCCTGAACTACAAGTACAACATAAAAATCAATTGTTCAGGTTTTAGTTATTGTTTACTAATCTATTATAGTTCATCACAATTATTTTGCTAGTTCCGTGCAGAAAACTTTACAGTGACGCTGTTCCATTATGATGGGGTAACAGATAAATGGATTGAGTTCAAATGGGTTGAAAGAGATATTCATGTTGATGCAATCAATCAAACCGAGTGGTAATGGGTTGAAAGAGATATTCATGTTGATGCAATCAATCAAACCGAGTGGTAATGGTGTCAATGAAGCCCTTCTTTTCCTTGATAGGTCAGAGCAGTCAGTCTAATTGAGGAATATATTCTCGAAGTAGCAGTTCCTGAGCTCACTAATCAGAATTCTTTCACTCTTTCGCGAGCGGAGGAGTAATCCCTATCTATGGTGCTTTCTCAGATGCCTTCGCCTCTAGTGGCTGTGCCCCTGCCTTTAATGCCTTTGCTTTAGTTGATGGCAACATTTTAGGACATGGCATTTTGAAAAGATCACAAAAGATTCACAGATTCATGACCACCTATCTTCTCAAAGGCCTATCACAACTTTGGCTATAAAGTATAATTCTTAAAGACTGCCTCAAAAATAGAGAATTCAAATCCAAAACATTTGTCGTATAATGTTTGACACAAGAAATCTCTAGTTTCAACTGACATAGCTTTGGAAAAGGACTCTGCAATTTATCTACAGAGGTAACACTTGAAATAATCTCAAGACTGTATTTCAAAGGTAGTACTGACCTCCTCTAGTTGCTACCACTCATCCTAGTTCTCAGATGTCATTAAACTTTGGAGTCAACACTACCCAAAATAAAGGTTCGATGTGCTGATCCTAAGTGACATTTTGTTGTTTAGTCAAACTGCAGTTTAAATGCTTCCTCTGCTATGGGGAATGAAGGCAACAACATGGATATTGTAGCTGCTGCTCTTTCCTTTCCAACTGTTACACAACATATGACAAGCATACTTTTGTTGACCACAATATATAATGATCTAGCAATCTGTTAATAAAAGCTAAAGATTTTATCATTTAATTGATTTCTTCCACGACCAAGCTCTTTTATCTTTGGTAGTTGAAATTTCAACAACAACCCAACAACTAGCATTTCGAAACAATTTATATATTTGTTTATATGTGAATACTTGTCAGTGATGGGTAAAACACACAGGCTTGGAGACACTCAAATGTTGGTTGTAGGTGGTTTACACAGAAGTCAAGCTAATGCGGTGTATAAGTGAAGAGGGCAAGAGCCAATTTCGCTGTTGATTCCACCAAAGGTTCGAACAAATTGGAATTAAGTTGTAAAATGTGGTTTGTGCAACAAGAATTCACACTAATGAACAAAGGAATCATTGCACTTGGAATTTAGGGAATTTGAAAAAAACCCTGTGGTATCAAAGCTTGGTTGCTCTCATATCACAAAATGACATCAGTTTAATAAGAGCCTAACCCGCAGGCAAGGTGAAGAAGAGAAAACTTAACAGAAAATACGCTAGTTATTATCTGAGATACTCCGCTTGGCCGAAGACACTCAACTGACAAGGAGAGGCTAGCCCGAGCTACTCAAATAGTCATTCATTCTCACTATGGTTGAAGATGAACGGTTGTATCAACCTTGTGAACATATGGAGACAAATGGGATTAGCGAAATCGACCAAATAAGAAATATGGAGACTTGATAGTGGGCTAAATCTAAATCACTGAGATTGGTTCAATCAACTGATGATCTGGGTACATGGGTGTTGTAGTGGCTCGAACTTCAATCGAATCAATGAGGTCAACTCTCGGTGAAACCACTTGGTAAAAAAGGTCCACTGGCTCAAGGGAAACTATCTCTTTCTTTTGGTAAACTATATCTGGAACTTGGACTAGATCTTAAACTAGATCCGATGCTGGCTCTGAAACGAAATATATGATTCTACGGGATCAACTTGAATGAACCGATATCTTCCTCTTCTCATCTGGACTGAAGGCAGGAATGTGGGTTGTTTATCGGCCTTATCTCCCGGGGAGCTTGAAGTTATTGTGTTTGGATGCCTATTTTACTGGTCTTGGAATTGGTTGTCTATATCATGTACAAGCCTCTCAGCATGTTTGAAAAACTAACTGTTTTGGTTGTCTATATCTGTACAAGTCTCTCAGCATGTTTGAAAAACTGACGGTTTACATTAAAAAAACTCTTAACATATTTGAACGGTTTACATTAAAAAAACTCTTAACATATTTGAAAAACTAATGGTTTACCTTCACAAGATTCACTTTTGGCATTAGCAAGGACTTGCTGCTTTGCAACCCTCCTTGTTTGATACTATAATAAGTTAATTTTAATTTTTAGGGCTTCTCGTTATTTTGTAATTAGTCACTTGGAAAAGAGCTAAAGTGTGCCCATTTGAAAGTAAATTTTAATTTTTAGGGCTTCTCGTTATTTTGTAATTAGTCACTTGGAAAAGAGCTAACGTGTGCCCATTTGAAAGTAAAGGTGATTCCAATGAGATAATTCATCTCTTTTATATATTAATTATATAAAAGGAATCTAGGCACAGAAGGTTTGGTTTCTAGATCTAAACAAAGATATGAAGTTGGATGGAACACAAGAGAACACAACCTGAGGAGAAACCAAACCTTTTGATGTTTTTTTAATGGGATAAAGTTATGTCTCGAGGAAAGGAAAATGACTTTGTTATATAAAGTGTTTTTTATATTATTAAAGTGAGTTTTGTACCAGTGATTTTTATAATTAATGACTTAAAAAGTTTATTCAAGGAATATATTGAATAAAGTGTATTTAATAAGTGATTAATGTTAGTTCTAGATCTAATATAATTAGAGTTATTAAAAAAAAGTGGTTAGGGAGATTAGGGTTGAAGTAATTGGGAATAAGTACAAAAGATTTGTCGAAGAGAAAAATACATTGAGTGAGAGAAAGAAAGTACATTCATGAGTAATTAAATGTAGTGAGAGATTGAGCAAAGAGAAAGAGGCTTAGCAAGGAGGGCACAGATTGTTGACCTAGGTTGTCATTGATGTCAATATGGCAATATTCTAGATACTAGAAGCCAAGGGGACGCTGAGCAGATCCATGGAGAGACAGGAGCAAGGCCATAAGCATAGTCAAGCCATAAGCAAGAGTTACCAAAGGAGGCAGATCAAAGAATATCACAGGATATTAGAGCAAGAGAGGCGTTCATATATGCAAGGAGGTCTTTGAAAGACACTGCCAAGCCAGAGGAACCACATTGGAGCAAGAGGAACTATAGGAGCAAACAGAGCGAGCAGAACAGAGCATATATATATGCCATATATATGCCAAAGTACAGGAGCAAACAAAGCAAGCAGAGGATGCAGACAACCATCAAAGAAACAGAGGAACAAGCAGAGCCATCAGAGCAATAGAGGATGCAAAAAACTATCGAAGGAAGCAGACAGAGCCATTAGAGGAGCAATGGGTGCATTTATATTATCGTGAGCTATCAGGCCACAAAAGAGTTATATGCATGCAAAAACAGGTGGAGGAGCATACATTATATATGTGTGTGCTTTTACACTATTGGAGGCACAAAACAACACACACACACACACACACACACACACATATATATGCATTTAAACACTATCGGGAGCACATAACATTCGGGGGCCATATATGCTAAAGGAATACACTATCAAGAGCACATATCATATATATGCCACAACTTCATGTATCAGCAGCTAAATCATATATATGCCACAACCTCATGTATCAGCAGCTAAATCATATATATGCATGCTTTTACACTATCAAGAAGTGGAAAAGGAACAAAGACTGAGTATGGGCAAATACACTATCGGAGGTAGAAAGCGGACTTGAAACTTAATACATGGGAGCGGTGAGTCATATCGAGTTTGTCACCTAATATCGCATCGCTATAATGAAGTGGTCTGTGTTAACATCGTGCCCTGAACCCTTGCGACTTGTGATTGCCGATGTATATCGCATCGACACTTTGGGAGTGGAGCTACTATGTGTCAAGCAGTCCATCGCGATCGCCGATAGTGATTTGCGATGTCGCATCGGACCTTCTCCAAGGGAAACTCCCGACTGTGATGCATGTCCACGCGGACCCGCCGCACATTGCAATATGACTTAATCTGGCATCGCATCCGTCACATATCGCATATATTATGAAGCCTCACCACACTAAAGCGTTGATTGCAATAAAACTGTGGAGGAGCGGATCCAATACAGGTTAGGTGCAGGTGCAATATTTCTTGAAGTCTGTCCTTTAGTCCTTTTCACTGTTTTTCTCCTATTCTCTGTGTAATGAAATATTTGGCTTGCACGGGGTGTTTTAGGTTGAAAGGCTTATGATAGCTATTTCGATGGTTCAGGAGGCTGAACGTCAATTAAACGGGGTGATTCATGGCAATAGTGATTGTGATTGGGACACAACATCTCTGTTAAACTGAAAAAAAACCTGTGTACGTCCATAATGATTGAAAAATGAATGCTATTACGGTGTAACGTGTAACAATGATTTCTCTGTGTTTTCCTTGGACCTCTCTTATGAAGTTACGTGTCTTAGGAGTGTTAGTGAGCACGAAGAGACAAAGGAAAAGGCAGAGACCGAGGAGGAAGCTAAAGGGCCAGTGAAGAGAGGAAACCGGGAAAAAACAGAGGCATGGGGAACAAATAAAAGGAGGAAAAACAGAGAACAGGTTGTTGTCGAATGTTGTTGAAGGCTGTTGAATGCTGTGGAAAAATAAGTTGGAGGAGATAGAGGTAGCGAGAGGATTCAGAAGAACAGAAAGAGGGTCAAAGGACCAATAGGACAACAGACAGTCGAACGGGAGAAGTAGCCAGTAGAGAACATAAGCTTGAACATGAAGTTATTCTTTATACAGAGGTTAGTGCAACTAACAGTAGATTGACTAAAGCTGTGTGAAGACATTATCAGAGAGCATGAAAGCTATTGGAGGCTATGTGTGGGCAATGTGCAGAGTTGTAAAGACTTCTTCATAAGAATACTTGTTGTCATTGATGCTGTAACAGAGAGACGACAGTGAAGCTATAAATTGATAGAACTTAGTAGAGGAGAGTTCTGGGAGTAGAACATTACTATCAGATGTGCTTTGACAAGATTGGGTCAGAACCCTTGGGGCTGGTGCCTCAGAAGTAAGAAGGATTAGAGTCCTTTGGGTTGATGCCTCAGAAGTAGGAAGGATAGGTGTCCTTGGGATTGGTGTCTCAGGAAATGAAAGGATTGAATTCCTTGGGAGTTGGTGCTCCTAAGTCCAAGATTGGAACCTTGGCGAAATAGAGTTGGAGCTCTGTTGATTGGAGCCTCACCAAAGTCCAAGTTGGTGCTTGGCAACTGATTGCAACCATCTATATATTGTATCTATTTTACTGCACAATTTATAATAATAAAAGCATTTATTCTGGTTGTTCATCTAGTGTTTTGAATCTATATGTTTTAACTGGTAAAACAATAGTCGGAAAAAGAAATATTGATTCACCCCCCCTCTCAGTATTTGCAACAATTGGTATCAGAGCTAGTACCTTCATTCAAAGCTTAACAACTTGAAGTTTGACCTTTAGAACACAAATGGAGAAGTCAAGGAAGAAAGTCTCCAATCCTCCTAAGGATGTCTCTCCCTCTACTACTAAAATAGAAGATAATCAATTTGAGGAGGCTCCAAGGCTCAATGGAAACTTTAATATATGGGAAGCAAGAATGAGGAATTTCTCACACAATCAAGGCATTGAAATCTAGAAATCAGTGATTGATGATAGCAGGATGGATAGAGAATCCGAGTACAATACAAAAGCATTAAAGGCAATCTTGAATGGGCTACCTAATTCTGTAAAGAACAATCTAGGAAAAGATTCATCAACAAAGGGCATATGGGACAAACTTCATGATCTTCACGCAAAAGGAGCATTGACCATGACCATCAGTCAAGAAGATGATGGAAACCTAAAAGGAAATCCATAACCCATCATAGAAGCTGAATATGAGAATGATGACATCAAGGCTAAAACAGACCTAGAAGATGAAGAGAATGAAAAAGATTTTGTGGAAGAACTCCTCACTCAACTTATGACTGCCATGGAAGAGGTTAACAATTTGAAAAAGGAAAATGAGAAACTTAAGAAGATAGCTCTAGATGGTGACCAACATCAAATAGGGAAGAAATTTGACCTCATCAAGCTTCAAGTACAAGAAAGGGATGAAGAGCTTGCCAAGCTTAAGAAGGAATTTCATCAAAGTAAAAGAAAGCATGATGAAGAAGTCATATCCATGACAAATCAACTGAATAAAGCAAAGAAGCAGGAAGATACCTTTTCAAGTCAACTTGAACAAAGGCACAAGAGCTTGAACAAACTTGAAGAAGAGATTGGTTAGTACAAGGTAGAGGTTTCCTCTCTCAAGTCTCAACTACAAGAAGCAAGGAAACAAGCACAAGGAGCTGAAAAGACTATGGAAGCATTGGAAGTCATAGAAGGACAGGTTGATGAAGTAGGAAAGGAAAGAAACACCATGATCTGTCAACTGAAAGCAAAGGATGAAGAAATCTTCAAAATGAAGTCAGATATCATCTCCCTTAAAATAGTAGCAGATGAAGCTACTCGTAGCAAGGAAGAAACTGAGAAACAACTTGCTAAGAAGAATAATGAGTGTGAAAGAGTGGAAGAAGGGATTGTCTTCCTCAGAAAAAAGGTTGAAGGGATGAACAAAATTCTTGAAGAGCTCTCAAGCCTTGGATGACATGCTCAGCTATCATAGATGTCCATTTGACAAATCAAGTCTCGGATATGTAGGTGAATCCTCAAACAAGAATGAAAATTCTTTAAACAAAAGAGATGTGAAGAAGCCAAAAAGAAATGGTGATGCTCCGAGCTCCAGCAAAGGCAAGGAGAAAAATCAAGGCTACAATAGAAGAAATCCTGCTCCAAGAAGAAATATAGATGATGTCAAAGAGGCGAGAGGCAATGGTTATCATCAAAGGATCTCAAGGCAGAAAGGCTTCAGAAGTACATCAAGGAAACCTCCATCTCCCATGTACCAAAGTTCAATTTTTGGTTATTGTTATTCTTGTACAAACTTTGGTCGCATGGCAAAAGACTGTAAAGCATATAAAAAAGATAGATGTTATGGTCCCCAACCATCTCATAGAGATAGATATTATAGTCCCCAACAATCTCCAAGAAACAATTTTGCAGGAAGAAATCATGAATTCTTAACATTGGTCATATGGCACGTGATTGTAACTTAACTTGGGCTCTTACACAAGCTAGAACCATGCAAAAGAAGAAATTTACAAAAGTATGGAGAAGGAAGGAAATACAATCTGAAAGTCCCTTGAGCTCTCCAGCCAACAGCATATGTCATTGGCCTGAATTTTGACAATCTAAGCATTTAATGAGAAGACTCTGCCAGAAGGTGATGATGCATACAGTTAGGGGGAGCTTGTAATTCTTGGTCATTATTGCTGAAGCTATTAGTGAAAGGGTCCTTATGAAATCCTTGTTGAACTATATTAATAGTCATTCTTTGATAAAGATAATTTCTCAGGGGCACTCCATTGAATAATATAATCTTGTAACCATTCTTTGGACTGTTGTTAAATATGCTTTCCACTTAATTACTAAGTAGTATTTGAAGCAACAGAGAAAGTCATCTAATGCTAGAGAAAATAGGGCAAACAACTATGGTGCTCTTATCACAGAAATTTATGTCTTAACTCGGGGATTTAATGAGAGAACAGATAAATTATGAGCACTAATAGAGGCAATCTTCAAATAGACAGATACATCTAGAGTGAAGATTGAAATAAGAGAAGCTGGTAGCATATAACAAAACTGAAGCATTGCATGAAGATGCAAATCAATAATTGGATCTAAAAGACATGCATAGACTGGATATCTGAATTTGCTAGGGAAATAACATGGCACAAGGCACTATCTCACTGAGAAAATATAGCAATAGTAAGGCACAACCTCTCGTTATTTCAACCAAATGAAATGATGTTGAACACTGGATGGTAGTGATTTAAAGAGAAGCATAGAGACACAAAGAAACTCAGATCTGAAGAAACATGGAAAGAAAGACAATATCAGTGGCATTTTTCTCTAGATTCAGACTATGAAGGTCTCTCAATTCTTCCTGTGGAGACAACAATATGAATTGAAGGATAAAAGCCTGGACTTGGACACTCGGTGTATAGCTATTTGAAATCTGATTGTAAGCATTGAAGTAGAGCATCCTTAAGCATTGTTGAAGCCATGATAAAGCAGTTCTGAGACATGAAGAGGGAATAATGTGCAAATTGATGATAAAGCATCAATCCTTCTATCTTGAGTAAAAAAAAAAGAAAAAGGGAAGAGCACTATGACAGGGGGAGTCATAGACCCATGAAGATCTACCATTCATGAATAACAAAAGCAGTTTGATAGGGGGAGTCCCAGAGCATTCCTTTACCATTGATGTCAAAGGGGGAGAGAAGAAGAATATTGCCATCAATAACAAAGGGGGAGATTGTTGACCTAGGTTGTCATTGATGTCAATATGGCAATATTCTAGATACTAGAAGCCAAGGGGAAGCCAAGCAGATCTATGGAGAGACAGGAGCAAGGCCATCAGGATAGTCAAGCCATAAGTAAGAGGATTTACCAAAGGAGGCAGATGAAAGCATATCACAAGATATCAGAGCAAGATAGGTGTTCATATATGCAAGGAGGTCTTTGAAAGACATTGCCAAGCCATAGGAGCCACATTGGAGTAAGAGGAGCTACAGGAGCAAACAGAGGATGCAAACAACCATCAGAGCAACATAGGAACAAGAAGAGCCATCAGAGCAATAGAGGACGCAAACAACCATCGGAGGAAGCAGATAGAGCCATTAGAGGAGCAATGGGGTGCATTTATATTATCGGGAGCTATCAGGCCACAAAAGAGTTATATGCATGCAAAAATAGGCGAAGGAACATATATTATATATATATGTGTGTGCTTTTACACTATCGGAGGCACACACACACACACACACACACACACACACACACACATATATATATATATATATAGATATATATGTATATATATGTGTGTGTTATATAATATATATTAATTATGATATATACACATAATATAATACATATATTATATATATATACACATATATATTATATATATATGTATATATATACATATATATGGTTATTAGAATTAAATACATAATACATATATATACAATTAGAAAATTTATTATATATAGCGGTGATTTAGCATTCATTATATTGCCCGTTTATCACATACATACTCATTATATATATATTTTTTTATGTTAACCTCATGTAGGTGACATTATATATCGTACTATATACTAATATAAATATATATATACTAATATATATATGCATTTAAACACGATCGGGAGCACATATCATATATATGCCACAAACTCATGTATCGGCAGCTAAATCATATATATGCATGCTTTTACACTATCGGGAAGCGGAAAAGGCAGAAAGATTGAGTATAGGCAAGTACACTATCAGAGGTGGAAAGCAGACTTGAAACTTAATACACGGGAGCGGTGAGTCATATCAGGTCCGACACCTAATATCGCATCGCTATAATGAAGTGGTCTACGTTAATGTCATGCCCTAAACCCTTGCGACTTATGATTGCCGATGTATATCGCATCAGCACTTCGGGAGCGGAGCTACTATGTGTCAAGCAGTCCATTGCAATCGTCGATAGTGATTTGCGACGTCACATCGGACCTCCTCCAAGGGCAACTCTTGACTACAATGCATATCCATGCGGACCCACCGCACATTGCAATATGACTTAATTTGTCATCGCATTCGTCACATATCGCATATATTATGAACCCTCTCCATACTAAAGTGTCGATTGCGATAAAATTGTGGAGGAGCAGATCCGATACAAGTTAGGTGCGGGTGTAATATTTCCTGAAGTCCGCCCTTTAGTCCTTTTGACTGTTTTTCTCATATTCTCTGTGTAATTAAATATTTCGCTTGCGTGGGGTGTTTTAGGCTGAAAGGCTTATGATAGTTGTTCCGATGGTTTAAGAGGTTGAACATCAGTTAAATGGGGTGATTCATGGTGATAGTGATTGTGATTGGGACACAACATCTCTTTTATACTGAAAAAAATCTGTGTACGTCCATAATGATTGAAAAATGAACGATGTTATGGTGTAACGCGTAACAATGTTTTCTTCGTGTTTTCCTTGGACCTCTCTCATGAAGTTACGTGTCTCAGGAGTGCTGGTGAGAATGAAGAGAGAGAGGAAATCATAGAGACCGAGGAGGAAGCTAAAGGGCCAGCTAAGAGAGGAAACCGGGAAAAAAACAGAGGCATGGGGACAAATAAAAGGAGGAAAAAAATAGAATAGGTTGTTGTTGAATGTTGTTGAACGTTGTTGAATGCTATGGAAAAATAAGCTAGAGGAGACAGAGGTAGTGAGAGGATTCAACAGAACAAAAAGAGGGCCGAAGGGCTAATAGGACAACAAACAGTTGAAGGGGAGAAGTAACCAGCAGAGAACATAAGCTTGAACAAGAAGTTATTCTTTATACAGAGGTTAGTGCAGCTAACAGTAGATTGACTAAAGCTATGTGAAGACATTATCAGAGAGCATGAAAGCTATTGGAGAATATGTGTGGGTAGTGTGCAGAGTTGTAAAGACTTCTTCATAAGAATACTTGTTGTCATTGATGCTATAGCAAAGAGACTATAGTGAAGCTATAAACAAACAGAACTTAGTAGAGAAGAGTTTTGGGAGTAGAACATTACTATCAAATGTGCTTTGACAAGATTGGGTTAGAACCCTTGGGGCTAGTGCCTCAGAAGTAAGAAGGATTGGAGTCCTTTGGGTTGATGCCTCAGAAGTAGGAAGGATAGGTGTCCTTGGGACTAGTGTCTCAAGAAATGAAAGGATTGAAGTCCTTGGGAGTCGGTGCTCCTAAGTGCAAGATTGGAACCTTGGTGAAATAGAGTTGGAGCTCTAGAGGTTGGAGCCTCACCAAAGTCCAAGTTGGTGCTTGGCAACTGATTGCAACCATCTATATATTGTATCTATTTTACTACACAATTTATATTAATAAAAGCATTTATTTTTGTTGTTCATGTAGTGTTCTAAATATATATTTTTTAACTGGTAAAATAATAGTTGGACAAAGAAATACCGATTCACCCCCCGAGTATTTCCAACACACATTACAAGGAGAGAAAATATAATGAGTGAGTGAAAGAAAGTACATTCATGAGTAATTAAATGTAGAGAGAGATTGAGCAAAGTGAAAGAGGCTTAGCAAGGAGGGCACCGATGTGTTCCTTAACCAAAAATACAAAACCATGGGAAAACCACCATGTTCCACAAAATTGCTTTTAGCAAAATTGTGTGCTAAAAACTTCCAAAAACAAATGCAAGAAAATTCCAAAATAAATTAGGGGTGTTCCCCCCAAACCCCTACATAAGGTTTCTTTTTCCCCCTTGAAAACTCATGGGATAAGAGGGATGCCACCCCACTATGCATTGTGCATTGTATAGCACGTGGGAATAGTCGTGCAAATAATATAACACATACCCTACATTCTTCCACTTATTTTTTTATTTACACATAGGCGTCCATATGAGTACATGATCAACAATCTAGGGAAATAATGTTCGTTGTTTCTCTACACTAAGATAACTTCTTAGTGCTCATATATTTTTTTAATAAATCTACAACATTCTTCAAAGTGTCCACCTTTTTTAGTAGCATCTTCTTGTCTTCAATCATATCTCTCACAAAATGATACTAAACATCAATATGCTTCTCTTCGAATGATAAGCTAGAATGTTTTCAGAAATATTGCACTCTAATTGTCACAATCTTTCGTTATAGCTCGTTCTACCAATCCAATACGTGAACACAGTCTTTGTAACCATATTGCTTTGTTGCTTGCATGAGTGACTACCATGTATTTATCTTTTGTAGTTGAAAGTGCCATTACATATTGTATTTTTATCATCTAGCTAATTTGTCCTTCAAATAGGTTAAACACATACCGCCTTATATATTCTCTACGATCCAAATATCCAACCCAATATGCATAAAACAAAGTCATGTATTCCCAACACTTTATCCAATCCTAGTCTTCAATAGCGTAATCCATAGCTAGTAGTGCCATGAAAATACCTGAAAACCTTATTTGTTGTTGTCCAATTTGAAAGGAACCAACCCTATGCTATCTTTTTTTTTGGTTGAACAATGCAATAAAATAGGAATATAACCATAAGTAGATAACCATTGGCAACTCAAAATATTAAAGTCCTTACATAAACATCCATGAAATTCACTACAATAGATATATCATCGATTTTACATTCTATTGACTATAGGCACAATGAAATCATTTAACAAACCATTATAAATAACATAAGTATCATTTACCATGATACGAGATTAAATCTTGACCTTGCCGCTACATGCCCTCCCTTTCCTTCATTTGCCTCCAAGTGTAAATATTGATGTGCTCTAACTAAATGTAGTGACCCACCGGTTGAACTCCCAACCTACTCCTTGGGTACTCTTCTTCCCCATGGACCCCCGAGCTACAATGTGGTTGTACAATGGGAGAAGTGTGCTAGTTGATAGAGGTGAGCCCTCCTTGGATCAAGAGTCCCCTCTCTAATGTCCTCTACCTCACCAAACTCAACTATAACTCATAGCCACTCATAATGATATAATTGTTGGCATTATGATACAGTTGTTGTCCTTGGTGGCAACTCAATCAAAGGACAGATCTTAGTACAACAGGTTAAGAGAGAGATATACGCAGGTTAACCTTGATGAAAG
>APFE031386118.1:32330-47546 GCA_000404065.3 Pinus taeda
TTGTGCATGTTCGTGCAGCTCGTTTGCTTGGCTCTCCCTTGTCCCTTTGTTTCAGTGAGTCGTTTGAGGGCGTGTGTGTGAGCTTGTTCAGGCGGGTCGGGCGAGGGCGTCCGAGTGAACTTGTTTGGGCGGGTCAAGTGAGGGCGCGCCCGGGGGAACAAGCCCGTATCAAAAAATGCTAAGTTGTGACCCGAGGTTGGCTTTGTGCATGTTCGTGCAGCTCGTTTTCCCATCTCTCTCTTGTCCCTTCATTTTAGTGAGTCATTTGAGGGCGTGCGTGTGACCTCGTTCGGGCGGGTTGGGTGAGGGTGCGCCCGGGCGAATAAGTCCGTAGCAAAAAATGCTAAGTTGTGACCCGAGGTTAGCTTTGTTCACGTTCGTGCAACTCGTTTGCTTGGCTCTCCCTTGTCCCTTCGTTTCGGTGAGTCATTTGAGGGCTTGCGTGTGAACGTGTTCAGGCGGGTCGGGCGAGGGCGTGTGTGTTAACTCATTCGGGCGGGTCAGGCGAGGGCGTCTGTGTGAACTTGTTCAGGTAGGTCGGGTGAGGGCGTGCTCGAGCGAACGAGCCCGTATCGAAAAATGCTAAGTTGTGACCCAAGGTTGGACTTGTACACGTTCGTGCAGCTCGTTTGCTCGGATCTCCCTTGTCCCTTCGTTTTGGTGAGTCGTTTGAGGGCATGCATGTGAACTTGTTTAGGCGAGTCGAGTGACCCAAGGTTGGCTTTGTGCATGTTCGTGCAGCTTGTTTGCCCGGCTCTCCTTTGTCCCTTCGTTTCGGTGAGTCATTTGAGGGCGTGCATGTGAACTCGTTCGGCCGGGTCAGCGAGGGCATCCGTGTGAACTTTTTCAGGCGGGTCGGGCGAGGGTGTGCCGGGGCGAACGAGCCCGTATCAAAAAATGCAAAGTTGTGACCCGAGGTTGGATTTGTGCATGTTTGTGTAGTTCGTTTGCCAGGTTGTCCCTTGTCCCTTTGTTTCGGTGAGTCGGGCGAGGGTGTTCGTGTGAACTCGTTCGGTCAGTTTGGGCAAGGGCGCACCTGGGCGAACAAGCCCATATCAAGAAATGCTAAGTTGTGACCCGAGGTTGGCTTTGTACACGTTCGTGCAGCTCGTTTTCCCAACTCTCCCTTGTCCCTTCGTTTCGGTGAGTTGTTTGAGGGCGTGTGTGTGAACTCGTTTGGGCGGGTCGGGCGAGGGCACACCCGGGCGAACGCGCCTGTATCAAAAAATGCTAAGTTGTGACCCGAGGTTGGCTTTCGGCACATTCGTGCAGCTCATTTTCCTGGCTCTCCTTTGTCCCTTCATTTCAGTGAGTCATTTGAGGGCGTCCGTGTGAACTCGTTCGGGTTGGTCGGGCGAGGATGTCCGTGTGAACTCATTCGGTGTGGCGGGCAAGGGTGCACCCCGGCGAACGAGCCCATATCAAAAATGCTAAGTTGTGACCCAAGGTCGGCTTTGTGCACGTTCGTGTAGCTCGTTTTCCCAACTCTCCCTTGTCCCTACATTTCGGTGAGTCATTTGAGGGCGTGCGTGTGAGCTCGTTCGAGCGGGTCAGGTGAGGGCGTTCGTGTGAACTCGTTCAGTTGGGTTGGGTGAGGGCACGACTAGGCGACCGGGACCGTATCAAAAAATGCTAAGTTGTGACTCTAGGTTGGCTTTGTGCACGTTGGTGCAGCTCGTTTGCCCGACTCTCCCTTGTCCCTTCATTTCGGTGAGTCGTTTGAGGGCGTGCGTGTGAGCTCGTTCGGGTGGGTCGGGCAAGGGCATCTGTGTGAACTCGTTCGGGCGGGTCGAGTGAGGGCACACCCAAGGGAACGAGCCTGTATCAAAAAATGCTAAGTTGTGACCGGAGGTTGGCTTTGTGCATGTTCGTGCAGCTCATTTGCCCAGCTCTCCCTTGTCCCTTCATTTTGGTGAGTCGATTGAGGGCGTGTGTGTGAGCTTTTTCGGGCGGGTCAGGTGAGAGTGTCCATGTGAACTCATTCTGGCGGGTCGGGTGAGGGCGTCCGTGTGAACTTGCTCGGGCGGGTCGGGCGAGGGCGTCCATGTGAACTCGTTCGGGCGGGTCGGGTGAGGGCGCGCCAGGGCGAACAAG
Source organism: Pinus taeda (assembly GCA_000404065.3). Classification (NCBI taxonomy): domain Eukaryota; kingdom Viridiplantae; phylum Streptophyta; class Pinopsida; order Pinales; family Pinaceae; genus Pinus; species Pinus taeda. The sequence goes on from APFE031386118.1 coordinate 34,425, forward strand.
CCCGTATAAAAAATTGCTAAGTTGTGACCCGAGGTTGGCTTTGTGCACATTCATGCAACTCGTTTGCTCGGCTCTCCCTTGTCCCTTCATTTTGGTGATTCGTTTGAGGGCGTGCGTGTGATCTCGTTTGGGCAGGTCAGGCGAGGGTGTCCATGTGAACTCATTCGTGTGGGTTGGGCGAGGGTGCGCCCGGGCAAACGAGCCTGTATCAAAAAATGCTAAGTTGTGACCCGAGGTTGGCTTTGTGCACGTTCATGCAGCTTGTTTGCCCGGATCTCCCTTGTCCCTTCATTTCAGTGAGTTTTTTGAGGGCGTGCGTGTGAACTCGTTCGGGCGGGTCAGGCGAGGGCGTGCGTGTGAACTCATTTAGGAGGGTCGGGAGAGGGCGTCCGTGTGAACTTGTTTGGGTGGGTCAGGTGAGGGTGCACCCGGGTGAATGAACCTGTATCAAAAAATTCTAAGTTGTGGCTCGAGGTTGGCTTTGTGCACGTTCGTGCAGCTCGTTTGCTCGGCTCTCCCTTGTCCCTTCGTTTAGGTGAGTCGTTTGAGGGTGTGCATGTGAATGCGTTCAGGAGAGGCCACGCCCAGGAAAATGAGCCCGTATCAAAAAATGCTAAGTTGTGACCCCAGGTTGGTTTTGTGCATGTTCGTGCAGCTTGTTTGCCCGGCTCTCCCTTGTCCCTTCGTTTCGGTGAATCGTTTGAGGGCGTGCGTGTGAACTCGTTCGGGCGAGTCGGGTGAGGGTGTCCGTGTGAGCTCGTTCAGGCGGGTCGGGCGAGGGTGCGCTCGAGCAAATGAGCCCGTATCAAAAATGCTAAGTTGTGACCTAAGGTTGGCTTTGTGCATGTTTGTGCAGCTCGTTTGCCTGGCTCTCCCTTGTCCCTTCGTTTCGGTGAGTCGTGTGAGGGCGTGCATGTGATCTCGTTCGGGTGGGTCGGGCGAGGGCGTCCATGTGAACTCGTTTGGGTGAGTCAGGCGAGGGCGTTCGTGTGAACTCGTTCGAGCGAGGGCATGCCTGGGCAAACGAGCACATATCAAAAAATTCTAAGTTGTGACTCGAGGTTGGCTTTGTGCACGTTCGTGCAACTCATTTGCTCGGCTCTCCCTTGTCCCTTCGTTTCGATGAGTCATTTGAGGGCATGCGTGTCAGCTCGTTTGGGCGGGTCAGGCGAGGATGTCCATGTGAACTCGTTCTGGCGGGTCGGGAGAGGGCGTCCGTGTGAACTCATTCGGTCGGTTCGGGCGAGGGCATCCATGTGAACTCATTCGGGCACGTCAGGCAAGGGCGCGCCCGGGCGAATGAGCACGTATCAAAAAATGCTAATTTGTGACCCGAGGTTGGCTTTGTGCATGTTCGTGCAGCTCATTTTCCTGACTCTCCCTTGTCCCTTCATTTCTGTGATTCGTTTGAGGGCGTGTGTGTGAACTTGTTCGTGCGGGTCGGGCGAGGGCGTCCCTGTGAACTCGTTCGGGCGGGTCAGGCGAGGGCGCGCCCAGGCGAATGAGACCGTATCAAAAAATGCTAAGTTGTCACCTGAGGTTGGCTTTATGCATGTTTGTGCAGCTCGTTTGCCCGTCTCTCCCTTGTCCCTTCTTTTCGGTGAGTCGTTTGAGGGCATGCGTGTGAGCTCATTCAGGCGGGTCGGGCGAGGGCGTCCGTGTGAACTCGTTCAGGCGGGTTGGGTGAGGGCGTCTGTGTGAACTCGTTCAGGTGCGTCGGGAGAGGGCACGCCCGGCCAAATGAGCCCGTATCAAAGAATGCTAAGTTATGACCCGAGGTTGGATTTATGCACGTTCATGCAGCTCGTTTGCCCGACTCTCCCTTGTCCCTTTGTTTCGGTGAGTCGTTTGAGGGCGTGTGTGTGAGCGCGTTTGGGCAGGTCAAGCGAGGGTGTCTGTGTGAACTCGTTCGGGTGGGTCGGGCGAGAGTGCGCCTGGACAAATGAGCCCGTATCGAAAAATGCTAAGTCGTGACTCGAGGTTGGCTTTAAGCATTTCGTGCAACTCGTTTGCCTGGCTCTCCCTTGTCCCTTGGTTTCGGTGAGTCATTTGAGGGTGTGTGTGTGAGCTTGTTCGAGTGGGTCGGGGGAGGGCGTCTGAGTGAAATTGTTTAGGCGGGTCGGGTGAGGGCGCGCCCAGGCGAACAAGCCCGTATCAAAAATTGCTAAGTTGGAAAACGAGGTTGGCTTTGTTGAAATTCGTGCAGCTCATTTGCCCAGCTCACCCTTGTCCCTTCATTTAGGTGAGTCATTTGAGGGCGTGTGTGTGAGCTCGTTCGGGCGGGTCGAGCGACGGTGTGCCTGGGCGAACAAGCCCATAGCAAAAAATGCTAAGTTGTGACCCGAGGTTGGCTTTGTGCACGTTCGTGCAGCTCATTTTCCCGGCTCTCGCTTGTCCCTTCGTTTCGGTGAGTCGTTTGAGGGCGTGTGCGTGAACTCGTTCGGGCGGGTCGGGCGAGGGCATGTGTGTTAACTCATTCGGGTGGGTCGAGCAAGGGTGTCCGTGTGCACTTGTTCAGGCAAGTCCGGTGAGGGTGCGCCCGGGCAAACTAGCCCTTATCAAAAAATTCTAAGTTGTGACCCAAGGTTGGCTTTGTGCACGTTTGTGCAGCTCATTTGCCCAGATCTCCCTTGTCCCTTTGTTTTGGTGAGTCGTTTGAGGGTGTGCGTGTGAACTCGTTCGGGTGGGTCGGGTGAGTGCACGCCCGGGTGAGCGAGCCCGTATCAAAAAATTCTAAGTTGTGACCCGAGGTTGGCTTTGTGCATGTTCGTGGAGCTCGTTTGCCTGGCTCTCCTTTGTCCCTTCGGTCGGTGAGAAATTTGAGGGCGTGCATGTGAACTCGTTCAGGCAGGTCGGGCGAGGGTGTCCGTGTGAACTCGTTCAGGCAGGTTGGTGGAGGGTGCGCCCAGTCGAATGAGCCCATATCAAAAAATGCTAAGTTGTGACCTGAGGTTGGCTTTGTGCGTGTTCATGCAGCTCGTTTTCCTGACTCTCCCTTGTCCCTTCGTTTCGGTGAGGCATTTGAGGGCGTGCGTGTGAACTCGTTCGGGCGGGTCAAGCGAGGGCATCCGTGTGAACTTTTTCGGGTGGGTCGGGCGAGGGCGCGCCCGGGCAAATGAGCCCGTGTCAAAAAATGCTAAGTTGTGACCCGAGGTTGGCTTTGTGCACGTTCGTGCAGCTCGTTTGCCCGACTCTCCCTTGTCCATTCGTTTCGGTGAGTCCTTTAAGGGCGTGCATGTGAGCTCATTCGGGCGGGTCGGGCGAGGGCGTCCGTGTGAACTCGTTCAAGCGGGTCGAGCGAGGGCGCGCTCGGGCGAACGAGCTCGTATCAAAAAATGCTAAGTTTTGACCCAAGGTTGGCTTTGTGCACGTTCGTGCAGCTCGTTTTCCTGGCTTTCCCTTGTCCCTTCATTTCAGTGAGTCATCTGAGGGCATGCGTGTAAGCTCGTTTGGGAGGGTTGGGCGAGGGCGTTCATGTGAACTTGTTCGGGTGGGTCAGGCGAGGGCATCCGTGTGAACTTGCTCAGGCAGGTTGGCCAAGGGCGCACCCAGGCGAATGCACCCGTATCAAAAAATGCTAAGTTGTGACCCGAGGTTGGCTTTGTGCACGTTCGTGCAGCTCGTTTTCTCAGCTCTCCCTTGTCCCTTCATTTCGGTGAGTCGTTTTAGGGCGTGCGTGTGAGATCGTTCGGGCGGGTCAGGCGAGGGTGCTCCCGAGCGAACAAGCTCTTATAAAAAAATGCTAACTTGTGACCTGAGGTTGGCTTTGTGCACATTCGTGCAGCTCGTTTGCCCAGTTGTCCCTTGTCGCTTCGTTTCAGTGAGTTGTTTGAGGGTGTGTGAGTGAGCTCGTTCGGGCGAGTTGGGTGAGGGCACGCCCAGGCGAAGAAGCCCGTAGAAAAAAATGCTAAGTTGTGACCCGAGGTTGGCTTTGTGCGCGTTCGTGTAGCTCATTTTCCCGGCTCTCCCTTGTCCCTTCGTTTCAGTGAGTCGTTTAAGGGCGTGTGTGTGAACTTGGTGGGGCAAGTCGGGAAAGGGCGTGTGTGTTAACTCGTTCGGGTGGGTCGGGCGAGGGCGTCCATGTGAACTCATTCAGGAGGGTCTAATGAGGGTGCGCCCAGGCGAACGAGCCCGTATTGAAAAACGCTAAGTTGTGACCCGATGTTGGATTTGTGCACGTTCATGCACCTCGTTTGCCCAGATCTCCCTTGTCCCTTCATTTCGGTGAGTTGTTTGAGGGCATGCGTGTGAACTCGTTCGGGCGGGTCAGGTGAGGGCACGCCTAGGCATGTGAGCCTGTTTCAAAAAATGCTAAGTGTGACTCGAGGTTGGTTTTTTGCACGTTCGTGCAGCTTGTTTGCCCAGCTCTCCTTTGTCCCTTCGTTTCGGTGAGTCGTTTGAGGGTGTGCATGTGAACTCGTTCAGGCGGGTTAGGCGAGGGCATCCATTTGAACTTGTTCGGGCGGGTCGGGTGATGGCGCGCCCGGGCGAACGAGGCCGTATCAAAAAATTCTAAGTTGTGACCCGAGGTTGGCTTTGTGCATGTTCATGTAGCTCGTTTGCCCGACTCTCCCTTGTCTCTTCGTTTCGGTGAGTCATTTGAGGGCGTGCATGTGAACTCGTTCGGGCGAGTCGGGCGAGGGCGCACCCGAGCGAGCGAGCCCATATCAAAAAATGCCAAATTGTGACCCAAGGTTGGCTTTGTGCATGTTCGTGCAGCTTGTTTTCCCAGCTCTCCTTTGTCCCTTCGTTTCGGTGAGGCATTTGAGGGCATGCGTGTGAACTCGTTCGGGCTGGTTGGGTGAGGGCGTCCATGTGAACCTTTTCGGGTGAGTCGGGCGACGACGGGCCGTGGGGTACGAGCCCATATCAAAAAATGTTATGTTGTGACCCGAGGTTGGATTTGTGCACGTTTGTGCAGCTCATTTTCCAGGCTCTCCCTTGTCCCTTCGTTTCAGTGAGACGGGCGAGGACATTCGTGTGAACACGTTCGGGCAGGTTGGGCGAGGGCGCGCCCCAGCAAACAAGTCAGTATCTCAAAATGCTAAGTTGTGACCCGAGGTTGGCTTTGTAGACGTTCGTGCAACTCGTTTTCCCTACTCTCCCTTGTCCCTTCGTTTCAGTGAGTTGTTTGAGGGTGTGCATGTGAACTCGTTCGGGCAGGTCGGGTGACGTTGTCCACGTGAACTCATTCGGGCGGGTCGGGCGAGGGCTCATCCAGGCGAACGAGCCCATATAAAAAAATTCTAAGTTGTGACCCAAGGTTGGCTTTGTGCACATTCATGCAGCTCGTTTTCCCGGGTCTCCTTTGTCCCTTCATTTCGGTGAGTCGTTTGAGGGCGTGCGTGTGAACTCGTTCGAGCTGGTCGGGCGAGGGCGTCCGTGTGAACTCGTTCAGTGGGGCGGGCGAGGGTGCGCCTCGGCGAATGAGCCCATATCAAAAATGATAAGTTGTGACTCGCGGTTGGCTTTGTGCATGTTCGTGCAGCTCGTTTACCATCTCTCCTTTGTCCCTTCATTTTCGTGAGTAGTTTGAGGGCGTGCACGTCAACTCGTTCGGACTGGTCGGGCGAGTGTGTCCGTGTGAACTCATTTAGTTAGGTTGGGTGAGTGCGCGCCCGGGCGAATGAGCCGGTATCAAAAAATGCTAAGTTGTGACCTGAGGTTGGCTTTGTGCATGGTCGTGCAACTCGTTTGCTCGGTCTCCCTTGTCCCTTCGTTACGGTCGTTTGGGCACCCATTTAAACTCGTTCGGGTGGGTCATTTTAGGGGGTCCACGTCAATTCATTTAGGTGGGTCGTTCGGGCTAGTTGGGTGAGGGCGCGCTCGGGCGAACGATCCCGTGAAAAAAATGCTAAGTTGTGACCTGAGGTTGGCTTTGTGCATATTCGTGCAGCTTGTTTGCCCGGCTCTCCCTTGTCCCTTCGTTTCGGTGAATCGTTTGAGGGCGTGCGTGTGAACTCGTTCAGGCAGGTCGGCCGAGGGCGCGCCCAAGCGAACGAGCCCGTACCAAAAAATGCTAAGTTGTGACCCGAGGTTGGCTTTGTGCACATTTGTGCAGCTCGTTTGCCTAGCTCTCCCTTGTCCCTTCATTTCGGTGAGTCGTTTGAGGGCGTGCGTGTGAGCTCGTTCGAGTGGGTCGGGCGAGGGCGTCTGTGTGAACTCATTCGGGCGGGTCGGGCAAGGGCGCACCCAGGGGAATGAGCCCGTATCAAAAAATGCTAAGTTGTGACCCGAGGTTGGCTTTGTGCATGTTCGTGCAGCTCATTTTCCCGCCTCTCCCTTGTCCCTTCGTTTCGGTGAGTCGTTTGAGGGCGTGTGCGTGAGCTCGTTCGGGCGGGTCGGGCAAGGGCATCCGTCTGAACCCATTCTGGCAGGTCGGGTGAGGGCATCCATGTGAACTCATTCGGGCAGGTCGAGCGAGCGCGTCGGTGTGAACTCGTTGGGGCGGGTCGGGCGAGGGCGCGCCCGACCGAACGAGCCCATATAAAAAATTGCTAGGTTGTCACCCAAGGTTGGCTTTGTGCATGTTTTTGCAGCTCATTTTCTCGGCTCTCCCTTGTCCCTTCATTTCGGTGAGTCATTTGATGGCGTGCGTGTGATCTCATTCGGGCGGGTCGGGCGAGGGTGTCCGTGTGAACTAGTTCAGTCGGGTTGAGCGAGGGCACGACCGAGCGAACAAGACCGTATCAAAAAATGCTAAGTTGTGACCCTAGGTTGGCTTTGTGCACATTCGTATAGCTCGTTTGCCCAGCTCTCCCTTGTCCCTTCATTTCTGTGAGTCGTTTGAGGGCGTGCATGTGGGCTCGTCCGGGCGGGTCGGGCGAGGGCGTCCGTGTGAACTCGTTCGGGCGAGGGCGCACCCGGGGGAACGAGCCTGTATCAAAAAATGCTAAGTTGTGACCCAAGGTTGGCTTTCTACACGTTCGTGCAACTCATTTTCCCAGCTCTCCCTTGTCTGTTCGTTTCGATGAGTCATTTGAGGGCATGTGTGTGAGCTCGTTTGGGCGAGTCGGGCAAGGGCGTTCGTCTGAACTCGTTCTGGCATGTTGGGTGAGGGCGTCCGTGTGAACTCTTTCAGGCGGGTCGGGCAAGGGCATCCGTGTGAACGCGTTTGGGCGGGTCGGGCGAGGGTGTGCCCGGGCGAACGAGCCCATATCAAAAAATGCTAAGTTGCGACCCGAGGTTAGCTTTGTGCACGTTCATGCAGCTCGTTTTCTCGGATCTCCCTTGTCCCTTCGTTTTGGTGAGTTGTTTGAGGGCCTGCATGTGAACTCATTCGGGCAAGTCGGGCGAGGGCGTGCGTGTGAACTCGTTTGGGCAGGTCACGCGAGGGCGTCCGTGTGAACTCATTCAGGCAGGTCGGTCGAGGGCATGCCCGGGTGAACGATCGCGTATCAAAAATTTCTAAGTTGTGACCCGAGGTTGGCTTTGTGCGCGTTCGTGTAGCTCGTTTTCCCAGCTCTCCCTTGTCCCTTTGTTTAGGTGAGTCATTTGAGGGCGTGCGTGTGAATGCTTTCGGGCTGGTCAGGCGAGGCCGCGCCCGGGCGAAGTAGCTTGTATCAAAAAATGCTAAGTTGTGACCCGAGGTTGGATTTTTGCATGTTCGTGTAGCTCGTTTGCCCGGCTCTTCGTTGTCCCTTCGTTTTGGTGAGTCGTTTGAGGGAGTGCGTGTGAGTTCTTTCAGGTGGGTCGGGCGAGGGCATCCATGTGAACTCGATCGGGCAGGTCGGGCGAGGGCGCGCCTGGGAAAACGAGCCCATATCAAAAAATGCTAAGTTGTGACCCGAGGTTGGCTTTGTGCATGTTCGTACAGCTAGTTTCCCCGGCTCTCCCTTGTCCCCTTCATTTCGGTGAGTCGTTTGAGGGCCTGCGTGTGAGCTCATTCGGGTGGGTCGGGTGAGGACGTCCATGTGAACTCATTATGGCGGGTCAGGCTAGGGCGTCCGTGTGAACTCATTCAGTCGGTTCGAGAAAGGGCGTCCGTGTGAACTCGTTCGGGCGCGTCAGGTGAGGGCGCGCCCGGGCGAACGAGCCACTATCAAAAAATGCTAATTTGTGACCCAAGGTTGGCTTTGTGCACATTCGTGCATCTCATTTGCCCGACTCTCCCTTGTCCCTTCGTTTCGGTGAGTCATTTTAGTGCGTGGGTGTGAGCTCGTTTGAGCGGGTCGGGCGAGGGAGTCCGCGTGAACTCATTCAGGCGGGTCGGGTGAGGGCGCACCCGGCCGAACGAGCCCGTATCAAAAAATGCTAAGTTGTGACCTGAGGTTGGCTTTATGCACATTTGTGCAGTTCGTTTGCTCGACTCTCCCTTGTCCCTTCGTTTCAGTGAGTCATTTGAGGGCATGCATGTGAGCTCGTTCCGGCGGGTCGGACGAGGGCGTCCATGTGAACTCGTTCAGGCGGGTCGGGCAAGCGCATCCGTGTGAACTCGTTCGGGTGGGTCGAGCGAGGGCACGCCCGGGCGAATGAGCCCGTATCAAAAAATGCTAAGTTGTGACCCATGGTTTGATTTGTGCACGTTCATGTAGCTCGTTTGCCCGACTCTCCCTTGTTCCTTCGTTTCGGTGAGTCATTTCAGGGCATGCGTGTGAGCTCGTTTGGGCGGGTCGAGCGAGGTCGTCTGTGTGAACTCGTTCAGGCGGGTCGGGCGAGAGCCCGCCCGGGCAAATGAGCCTGTATCAAAAAATGCTAAGTTGTGACCCAAGGTTGACTTTGTGCACGTTCTTTCAGCTCGTTTGCCCGGCTCTCCCTTGTCCCTTGGTTTCGCTGAGTCATTTGAGGGTCTGTGTGTGAGCTCCTTCGGGCGGGTCAGGCGAGGGCATCCGAGTGAACTTATCTGGGTGGGTCGGGCGAGGGTGTGCCTGGGCGAACAAGCCCGTATCAAAAATTACTAAGTTGTGGCCTGAGGTTGGCTTTGTGCACATTTGTGCAGCTCGTTTGCCCAACTCTCCCTTGTCCCTTCGTTTCAGTGAGTCGTTTGAGGGCATGCGTGTGAGCTTTTTCGGGCGGGTCGGGCGAGGGCGCGCCCGGGAAAACAAGCCCATAGAAAAAAATGCTAAGTTGTGACCCGAGGCTAGTTTTGTGCACGTTCGTGCAGCTCATTTGCCCAGCTCTCCCCTTTCCCTTCGTTTTGTTGTGTCATTTGAGGGCGTGCATGTGAACTCGTTCGGGCAGGTCGGGCGAGGGCGTGCGTGTTAACTCAATCGTGCGGGTTGAGCGAGGGCATCCATGTGAACTCGTTCAGGCGAGTCCAGCGAGGGTTCGCCTGGGCGAACTAGCCCGTATCACAAAATGCTAAGTTGTGACCTGAGGTTGGCTTTGTGCACATTTGTGCAGCTTATTTTCCCGGATCTCCCTTGTCCCTTCGTTTCGGTGAGTCATTTGAGGGCGTGTTGTTGAACTTGTTCGGGCGGGTCGGGTGAGGGCACACCCAAGCGAGCGAGCCCATATCAAAAAATGCTAAGTTGTGACCCAAGGTTGGCTTTGTGCACATTCGTGTAACTCGTTTGCCCGGATCTCCTTTGTCCCTTCGTTTGGTGAGTCATTTGAGGGCGTGCGTGTGAACTCATTTAGGCGGGTTAGGTGAGGGCGTCTGTGTGAACTCGTTCAGGCAGGTCGGGTGAGGGCGCACTCGGGGGAATGAGCCCGTATCAAAAAATGCTAAGTTCTGACCCGAGGTTGGCTTTGTGCACGTTCATGCAGCTCATTTTCCCGGCTCTCCCTTGTCCCTTCATTTCGGTGAGTCATTTGAGGGCATGCGTGTGAACTCGTTCAGGCGGGTCGGGTGAGGGCACGCCTGGGCGAGCGAGCCCGTATCAAAAAATGCTAAGTTGTGACCCAAGGTTGGCTTTGTGCACGTTCGTGCAACTCGTTTGCCTGTCTCTTCTTTGTCCCTTTGTTTCGGTGAGTCGTTTGAAGGCATGCATGTGAACTCGTTTGGGCGGGTTGGGTGAGGGCGTCCGTGTGAAATTTTTCGGGTGGGTCGGGTGAGGGCATGCCCGGGCGAATGAGCCTGTACCAAAAAATGCTATGTTGTGACTCGAGGATGGCTTTGTGCACGTTCGTGCTGCTCGTTTGCCTGGATCTCCCTTGTCCCTTGGTTTCGGTGAGTCGTTTGAGGGCGTGCTTGTGAGCTCGTTCGAGCGGGTCAGGCAAGGGCATCCGTGTGAACTCGTTCTGGCAGGTCGGGCGAGGGCGCACCTGGGTGAATGAGCCCGTACCAAAAAATGCTAAGTTATGACCCAAGGTTGACTTTGTGCATGTTCGTACAACTCGTTTTCCCGGGTCTCCCTTGTCCCTTCATTTCAGTGAGTCGTTTTAGGGCATGCGTGTGAGCACGTTCGGGCAGGTCAGGCGAGGGCGTCTGTGTGAACTTGTACAAGCGGTTCGGTCGAGGGCGTACCCAGGAAAACGCACCTGTATCAAAAAATGCTAAGTTGTGACCCAAGGTTGGCTTTGTGCATGTTCGTGCAGCTCGTTTTCTCTCCTTTGTCCCTTCGTTTCGGTGAGTTGTTTGAGGGCGTGCGTGTGAGCTCGTTCGGGCGGGTCGGGCGAGGGCATCCGTGTGAACTCGTTTGGGCAGGTCGGGTGAGAGCGCTCCCGCGCGAATGATCCCATATCAAGAAATGCTAAGTTGTGACCCGAGGTTGGATTTGTGCACGTTCATGCAGCTTTTTTGCCCGGCTCTTCCTTGTCCCTTCATTTCGGTGAGTCGTTTGAGGGCGTGTGTGTGAGCTCGTTCAGGCAGGTCGGGCGAGGGTGTCCGAGTGAACTCGTTTGGGCGGGTCGGGGGAGGGCGAACAATTCGGTATCACAAAATGCTAAGTTGTCACCCGAGGTTGGCTTTGTGCACGTTCGTGTAGCTCGTTTGCCCAACTCTCCCTTGTCCCTTCATTTCGATGAGTCGTTTGAGGGCATGCGTGTGAGCTCGTTTGGGTAGGTTGGGTGAGGGCATGCCCGGGAAAATAAGCCCGTAGCAAAAAATGCTAAGTTGTGACCCAAGGTTGGCTTTGTGCACGTTCGTGCAGCTCATTTGCCCGGCTCTCCCTTGTTCCTTCGTTTCAGTGAGTCGTTTGAGGGCGTGCGTGTGAGCTCATTTGGGTGAGTCTGGCGAGGGCGTGTGTGTTAACTCATTCAGGTGGGTCAGGCGAGGGCATCCGTGTGAACTCATTCGGGTGGGTCCGGTGAGAGCGCACCCAGGCGAACGAGCCCGTATCGAAAAATGCTAAGTTGTGACCTGATGTTGGCTTTGTGCACTTTCGTGCAGCTTGTTTGCCTGGATCTCCCTTGTCCCTTTTTTTTTGTGCATCGTTTGAGGATGTGCATGTGAGCTCGTTCGGGCGGGTGAGGTGAGGGTATGCCCGAGCGAGCGAGCCCATATCAAAAAATGCTAAGTTGTGACTCAAGGTTGGTTTTGTGCACGTTCGTGCAGCTCGTTTTCCCAGCTCTCCTTTGTCCCTTCGTTTCGATGAGTTGTTTGAGGGCATGCATGTGAAATCATTCAGGGGGGTTAGGCAAGGGCGTCCATGTGAACTCGTTCGGGCAGGTCGGGCGACGGCGCGCCCGGGCGAATGCGCCCGTATCAAAAAATGTTAAGTTGTGACCCAAGGTTGGTTTTGTGCATGTTCGTGCAGCTCGTTTGCTCGAAACTCCCTTGTCTCTTCGTTTCGGTGAGTTGTTTGAGGGCATGCATGTGAACTCGTTCGGGCGAGTCAGGCAAGGGCGCGCCCGGGCGAGCGAGCCCATATCAAAAAATGCTAAGTTGTGACCCAAGGTTGGCTTTGTGCACGTTCATGCAGCTCGTTTTCCCGGCTCTCCTTTGTCCCTTCGTTTTGGTGAGTTGTTTGAGGGCGTGCGTGTGAACTCGTTCGGGCGGGTCGGGCGAGGGCGTCCGTGTGAATGTTTTCGGGCAGGTCGGGCGAGGGTGCGCCAGGGCGAATGAGTCTGTATCAAAAAATGCTAAGTTGTGACCCGAGGTTGGATTTGTGCATGCTTGTGCAGCTCGTTTGCCAGGATCTCCCTTGTCCCTTCGTTTCGGTGAGTCGGGCGAGGGCGTTCGTGTGAACTCGTTCAGGTGGGTTGGGCGAGGGCACGCCCAGGCAAACAAGCCCGTATCAAAAAATGCTAAGTTGTGACCCGAGGTTGCCTTTGTACACGTTCGTGCAGCTCGTTTGCCCGACTCTCCCTTGTCCCTTCATTTCGGTGAGTTTTTTGAGGGCGTGCGTGTGAACTTGTTTGGGCGGGTCGGGCGAGGTTGTCCATGTGAACTCATTCGGGCGGGTCGGGCAAGGGCGCGCATGTGTAAATAAGCCCGTATGAAAAAATGCTAAGTTGTGACCCGACGATGGCTTTATGCACATTCGTGCAACTCATTTACCCGACTCTCCTTTGTCCCCTCATTTCAATGAGTCATTTGAGGGTGTGCGTGTGAACTCATTCGGGCTGCTCAGGCGAGGGCATCCTTGTGAACTCGTTCGACGGGGTGGGCGATGGTGCGCCCCAGCGAATGAGCCCGTATTAAAAATGCTAAGTTCTGACCCGCGGTTGACTTTGTGCACGTTCGTGCAGCTCGTTTTCCCAGCTCTCCTTTGTCCGTTCATTTTGGTGAGTAGTTTGAGGGCGTGCGTGTCAACGCATTCAGGCTGGTCGGGCGAGTGCGTCCGTGTGAACTTAATCAGTTAGGTCGGGTGAGGGCGCACCCGGGTGAATGAGCCCGTATCAAAAAATGCAAAGTTGTAAGCCAAGGTTGGCTTTGTGCACGTTCGTGCAGCTCGTTTTCTCGGCTCTCCCTTGTCCCTTCATTACAGTAGTTTGGGAAACCATGTAAACTCGTTCAGGTGGGTCGTTTTAGGGCGTCCGCATCAATTCGTTCGGGTGGGTCGTCCGGGCGAGTCAGGTGAGGGTGCACTCGGGCGAACGATCCCGTGACAAAAATGCTAAGTTATGACCCGAGGTTGGCTTTGTGCACATTTATGCAGCTCGTTTTCCTGGCTCTCCCTTGTCCCTTCGTTTCGGTGAATCGTTTGAGGGCATATGTGTGGACGCGTTCGGGCGGGATGGGTGAGGGCGTCCGTGTGAACTTGTTCGGGCGGGTCAGCTGAGGGCGCACTCGGGCGA